>AYJT01058433.1:0-19291 GCA_001278415.1 Ocimum tenuiflorum | reverse complement strand
AAAAAATCTTGTACAGTATGATGTTGTCATTGAATTGCTTTATATTATTACTATACATGCATGTTGTTCCAACTTCCAAATAATGTATAACTATCTTATTGGTTTTTGCGTGTCATCAATATTATTTTCTTCTTCTTTGAGTGGCTCTTGGCCTCTTTCTTCTTCCACTTTTTCTGTTTCATTTTCTTGATGATCTTCTTTGTGATGCTCCTGGTTTGTCACACCCTCAACCAAATCTTCCACATAATCCTCTACTTTCTCCTCCACTTCTTGAACCTGCATTTGAGAAATAATAAAATTAAAATTAAAGCATAAACTTCCATTTATAATATACCAAGTAATTTTGATGGGATTCTCTTTTCCCTTCCTTTTCACTAAAAAGGAAATTACTTATACCTTTGTTCTTTGATAAATAAAAGTTGGTTAATTTACCTTATCTATAAAGTCTCCAACGACGTGAGCATCCTTATTTGCTCTTTCAGCCACATGTTCAACAAAATCCACAGCTTTCCTCAATCCTCCACCCTCCGGCAGATCCTCGGCGATGTGCTCCGCCGCTTTCTCCACCCCCTCCGCCACCTTCTCTACCGCCTCCACTATTTCTTCCGCTATCTCAACCACCGTCTCTACTTCATCTGAAATATTACAGTGACAACTATATATTAAGAAATGAATGAATTAAAGAAGATGGAGCTTAGTTAATTTATTGTTCGTGAAACTTACTTTTTATTCTCAAGAGGGAGGTCCATTTATTGCTGAAGAAAGGTAGAATTACTGTTACAGCTATCCCCAGGAGCCAATTTCTGCATTGAGTTTTTATTTTTATTTTCTTAGTATTATTATTCTAACAAAATTTGATCGTTAGTTAATTTAAAAAATATGACATTCGACGTACATTACGTTGAAAGGAGGCTCAGACGGCGGCGGAGCTCCTGGTTGAACGGCACTGCGTACAAGAAATCCACTGAAAGAATTAACAAACAAAAGATTAATTTCATGAACAATCAATGTTGAAGAAATTTAATAATTATTTAAGTTATTATGTAATAAATAGAATTATAGAAACATGCCGATCATACCTTCTGTAATACTTTTTCAATCTCTTGCTACTGCCCCAAAAAAGGATTTGATCGGGAACCTTGAGAGGAGCAAAACTCGAAGAAGAACTCAATGATATCGGTTTTCGAGTTTCAGAGCTGTGGGAGGGAGGAGGCAGGAATCCGAAGGCGAAGATAGATCTTGAAATAGTCATGGTTTGTTAATACTCTAGCAAAAATCTATTATCGATTTCACTAATATATATGCACGTGATGATGGACAAAAGGTGGGAGAAATCTGTTGAATAATATGGGATTTATAGTTTATAAGGTGAAAATGAATCTTGAAATTTGTTAGCTGTGATGGTTTGATATAATCATGTGTTGAGAAATGTTGTAGATTTTATAGAAGAAGAAATGGTTGGAAAAAACAAGAAAAACTGTTACGCGCTTTGTGTTGTGCAAGAAATCCCGTTTCGTTTTTTTTCTAACCTGCTACAATCTGACTTTTCAATTTTATTGGATCCAATTATATATGAATTAGTCAATGTGTTTTTGGTCGCTTGAAAGTCAAAACAGATCAAATCACTTGATTTTTCAGACATAACTCTGACGTGTTAGCTTATAAGTTATGTGGATGAATTTTATGATTGAATAAATTTAATTTGATGAGACTAGTTATTAAATTAGAACAACCGACGGAGTAAAACATATGTTTATAGGTGATCGAGTAGATTATTTAATTAGTAATTACGTCCACCGCCTAACGAAAATTTAATTTCCTACGCATATGAGGTGGAGGGATTGTTTGATTAATTGACTTGTAAATATTATTTTTAATTGGATTTTCCCACGTAATTGTTCCAGAAATAAACATTATTTCTTGATTTACGAAGAACGTGTTGGTCGAAGCAATAAGTGCGTTGCTTCTAAAGCGACTTTTTAGGAAATATTCCCGTTCATTATTAATTTCTTCAACGAAATTCAACTCAATATATATGTATAATTTTTTTGAGAAGAATATATATGTTTAATTAATCTATATAAATTAACCAACAAATTTCTTATAAAATATTTTCATAAAATAATAAGTTAATGCTTTTGACAATAAATTACATTTGCATATGTAACCATTAATACAAATTATACAGGCATGAAATAGATGTTATAAATTAAATAACTTATGGAGGTCCTCCTTGTTAAATGATTATCATGTGATCATGTCCTGCACTAAATAAACGAGGTCGTTAAATGGCCATTATTTTTCATGTAATTCATTTATATAAATTAAAAGTTGTAACCGTGTACGTATATACTTATAAATTATAATACACTGTTCAATTACTCAGAAAAAAAAGTTGCATTTTTCATCTGGAGTAGTTCGATTATATTGTTTTATATGGTCGTCTCTTTACTCATTTCTTATGTTTTCGGATATGATATTATTAAAAATTTTAAAAATATATAACCGTATGCGCCATCTTGATTTCGTATACATGACATTAACATATGTAAGACATGAGATATATTTTACTTTTTTGCCATTTTGTAATTGATCACAACATTATTAAATTTCCTAACTAATCCATTAAGCTTGATTATCTTATAATTAACTGAACAAGCTAGATTAGTAACATGATTGAGACCCTAGAATATATTAACGCAACTCATATATTCACTAAAAAATATCAAAGAAAATTTTAATTAAAAATAATATTAAATATTGAGCTGATGATGAAAAACATTCTCCATGCCTGTCCACAGTCATATTCATGAGTAGCTCGATAAAAATTTCCCCAAGCCTACTTATCAATTATTTTTGCGAACAGGCTTATAAAGGTGTTTGCAAAAGCTTAAGATATTCTTGTTTATATTATCAAAATTATAAGGATTAAAAATTATCGAAAATCCCCCTTAATAAAATATCGAAATCACTTAAAGGATGAGCTCAATTTATCTGGTAAATATTCGAGTTTTGAATGAATTTTTTTCAGAAATTGTTTGACTCTTTTACATTCTTATCTGTAAACTGTAGGCCATCAACAAAAAATTTTAAAATAGTTATAAGAAAGTTATAGGACATTAAAAATATCTATTTGAAAAATACTTTTCTTTCTTATAACACTCCTATTAAACAATAATTTCATAATTATAAATTAAAACCTAATTTTAAGATTTTATTCCCTTGAGATTAATTTTAATTAGAATATATTTATTCAATTAGGAATAATAATCTGAATCGGTTGGGCTAGAAATTGTACCAGAAAAATGTGGCCCAGAATTGAATCATGGACCTAAATATCAAGCCCATATTTCAATTGGGCTGATCTTCGGATGGGTTGGGTCAACTCAACCGATTGTCAACTAATTAACGGCGGTGAAGATCTTTGTGGTACGTATTGCCAATTTTACACTTAATAATTATTGTGAATTTTAATTTTTTATACATTAGTTTAGTTTCAAATTTCAATCAATAATGTGAATTTTAGATCCAATTAGAATGTATAATTATTATTAATATTATAAGAATATAATTTTGAAATAATCAATTTTCAATAGTCAATATCGATAGTAAGTGAAAAAAAAAAATATTATGTATCCTAGGTAGATCTAGAAAATTCACATCAATAATGGTAAATTAAATTATGTATAAAAAATGTAATTAAATTATTTAGTAAAAAAAATGTGTAGTAAAATATACAAATATATAACAAGAGGATCCATGCCAAATAAATTGCAATCTTAGCATCCGTTACATTTCTATATATAATCTAATATATAATCATCTGATACAAAAATATATATCAAAAGTAATGCAGTATCGAACATGTGGTTAATTAGTCATAAATCATAATGCGTTATTTTCTGATCTTGAATATTGTTTGAATCAGAATGCATGCATTAGAATACTGCTCAGTTATATCTGATTCAGAACACAGCACAAATATGTATAATAATATGATATCCATCGAGAGTGATTCTTCATTGACTTTAAAACATCATTAAAACCAAATCAAATGGGGAAAAATGCATCATCATACAAGACAAAATCTCTTTCCAAAAGATTCCAACATTCAAACCCTAAATTTAGATCAACTAAGTACCCTAATATTTCATATATAAGTAGTAAACTCAACAAGATGTCGTCGACACATAGAAAACCCTAACCCATTCACTATGTCAACTATCACCTACCATGCAACTTGCATATCCATGCCAACACACAAACACTATGCAACCCTAGTTACATGTCGATTTTCCTCGATCATCAAACCCTAGCATGAATCAAATCGATAACCGATGATAATAATAATAACAATAATAATCAAGTAACTTAAATATTGATCAGGAAGAGATCCCAACTCCAAGAAAATCTATGAAAGGAACATCTTTCTTTTCCATGGATTTATCTTGCTCTGCATTCGTCCTCGTCTTACCAAAGTGGAACGATCCTTCCCCACTAGATGTCCACTCCCTGTCTAATGCCCCACATGTAGAATAACTAAAGAGATTCGGAATGGCTGTCTTACTAACTCGTGACTCAAATGAATCATCATAGGGGCTAAATATCGAAAAATTGGTTTGAAGATGTGGCAATTTGTAGTTTCTTCTACCATAAAGTTTAGGGGAGTAAGATGACAAGTTATTAGGCCAACCAGAGAAGGACGACAAAGGGAAGATTTTATCTTTATGTTGTTGGGTTTGTGAATCGAAAATCCCACCATTTTCGAAGCTGATCTTCGATCCATACTCCTCTTGAAGCCTTGAGTTCGTCTTCGGTCGAAAAACATAATTAGTGGGGGATTTGGAGTCGGCATTGTGATCTTGATTTGCTCTAATCTTGCCAGAAATCTTGGATTTTTCTCTTTGCTTTCTTGCCATGATCACGTGCCAATGATTCTTGACTGCATTATCAGTTCTACCGGGAAAAAGCCTTGAAATTAATGCCCATTTGTTTCCGTGTATTCTGTGAGCTGCTAGTAGTCTTTCTTCCTCCTCTTCGGAAAATGGCCGTCGATTTATTCTTGGATCTAGCTGGTTAAACCATCTTAATCTGCAACTCTTACCTACATCAACATCAGAAAAAGAAGGAAAATTAATGCAAAAGTTTGCTAGTTCATAAAGGAAGGAAATGAAAAACTCTTTAGGGTTTTTTATATAATAGATGAAGTTAAAGGTTTTCTTATTATTAAGTTTATTCATATGTTTCGAGAAGCTAATAAAGAGGCCCATTTGGCTCAATTTAGAGCTCGAAATAAGGATGGTATAATTTGGAATTCCGATTTTCTGAAATGGATTAAGGAAATTGTGATTTGGTTTAATATATTACTAAAAAGAAAAAAGAAAACTCTTTAGGGTTTGATCGGTTGAAAAGGTTTTGATTGAAACAATAACACATATACTTTGTATACAACAATAAATATACATGGTGCTAAAAAATCATTTCACCATATATCCACCACTTCATTTATAGCTAAAAATTAAGAAACTATACTTAAACTGAACCTATTGGTTTCCCTCACTAAAAGTAAGCGAATAAACCCTAATCTTGAATATGAAGTTGGAATTAAAATTTCGATTATTATGAAACTTTCAAGATAATAATATAAGGCTAATAAATTTAATTACCTGATCTTCCCTGAAGTCTTTCAGCAATGGAGTTCCAGTTTTGAGGGCCATATTTCTCGACGATTTGCCGGAGTTTTTCATCCTCCGCCGGCCTCCAGTGACCTCTCGGACAAGTCCTTAGATCATCGCCTGAGCCACGACATGTAGTTTCATCCATGGAAAATCCAAGTTTATCTAATTTAATTAATAAAAATCAGGACTATATCGGAAAATCTCCAGAAAAATCTCTCAATCATGTAGGGTAAGTCACGGGGTTAGATGAATGACGAAAGAAAAAGTGGATATGAAGGAGGAGGAGAATAATAATCGGCTTTGCACCACAAAATGGACTTTATACAATGTGGTAAAAAAAAACAAAAGAATTAACGCATTTGATGATTTTAGTTTAGATAATGCGATTGAATAGTAAAAAAGGTGGTTATTTGTGAACAAAATGTCTTCTTACTACTGAGGTGTACTTGTCATAGAGGTTTATACTTCACGCACACACAACACAAGCAAATAGTTTTATTTATTTTCTATACTTCACTTTTTTAGTGCATATATTACCATCATTTACTTATTTAATATATACTAGTGAATGGTAGGTGTATTTACGAATATAATTCTAATGAATAATTATAAAATTACAGTATTGTCTTTAAATTAAATATTTAAGAGGGATTAATTAAATAGATAACATACGTTTTGTAAGATATTAATACTAGAAATTATAATAAAAGTGGAACAAAATAGACAACAATATAATTTTTTAAACTATTTCACACTTTTTTAAGAGGCTAATTTATATGTAGTGTGCATCGATAAAATAAATATAATTAGGTTGTTCCTCTCCTATAAATAACACTATTGTGTACATGGGACTTGTTACTGGCGCTCTCATTAATTAATTAGATGATGCAACACGACATTGAATCTAGAACGGGGCCAAGATAGAATTTTAAAAAATAATAAATAAATGGTAAGATCCAGGAGAGGAGAGATATAGGTACTATGTCGAGAAAACAGGGAATTATATTGCAAAATAATGGGATTAGAGGTTTTGAAAAATGAGATATACACACACATAATGAGATAGGAGTTAAACTCGGGTAATGCCATGAAGAACTCGTATTTTTTCCCCCTTTTTTGAGTGAAGAAATTAATTAATTAAGGGACGCATATATTACCTTGAATTTAACAAGGGAAGCAAGTATTTGATCCTTAAAACCACAACGAAGAATGTCTGAATTCTTGAAGCTTTGTCGAATTTTCAATTGGAAACACAGGCAAGTCCAACGAGGAAGATACGAAGATCAAATTTCTTCTGCACAAACGGCAAGATTGTCAAAATATTAATAATTATATAGGGCTATTTAAAGGCCTGGTTTGAGAAGCTTCTCATTGAATTCTATGTGATGGTTGGTGACCTCTCCATGTTTTAGTTTATATATATATGCACTTGCCAATTATATATAATATTATTAAACATCAACTATACGTCTTTAACAACACTGATTTTGGCTCAGTACATGCATTTACGAAAATCCACATTCGATTTCGTAAGAAAATATTTCTATAACCAACCATTTAAACAAGTTATTAATTAGACAACTTCCTATATATTGTCCCCTTAACTATATTTCTTACTATTTTGCATGCTTTGCGTATTAGTTAGCTCTTTAAATAGGTTCAAACTGTATAATCCGGGGGGAATTAATTAAAAAGAAAATTAGCATTTAATCGAAAAAGTCCGATCTTTGGCTTTTTTAATGTATTTATTTATTTTATTTTATTTATACTAAAGAGTATGATACTACAATAAAATCTCCATAATGTCTCCGTTATAATTCGAATGCATGACCTAATAAATGTGAAAAAGGTGTTTAACTACTAGCACTCCAGATTTTAGATAATGGGTTCAAATAATATAATATTTTTTTTGTTTAAGTAAGTTTATTAATTAAGATGATGGACTCGTGCTTCATCTAAAATACATGGATATTGAAATTAATAGACAAGATGACGAACATTTCTTTTCTTTACCACCTCAATTTCGTTAGTCAAATATACACTCATAACTAAACAAATTTATTTATTACATATCGTGTGTTGTAATCTATATATACATACACACTCCTATACGTAGATTTAAATAGAAAGAGAAAATAAAATAGAGATTTTTTAGGGTCGAAAAAAAGTGTGGTTTCCATGCAGATGATAAGTCAAAAGCAATGGTAGAAAGAAACAAAGCAATAAAACTTATAAAAATGATTTCTTAACTGACTGATTATTCCATACCCCACGAAATTAAACACTTGGGTTATGTAAAAGGAGGCTGGAAAAATATATAGTTTATCCATTACATCAAACATTTATAAATTAAACAACACAAGCCATCTCAAATGGTGGGTGCAAAATCAGTGTCCAACCCTTAATCAACCTGTGGTAGTATGTCTTTATTTCCCATCATATGTAGCCACTGTCTAATCAAGAACAAGTGTTCTAATCACAATATCAATCATCACAACTTTTTTTTGGGTTTTTATTATCCATTTTTCACTATATTGTGTTTCATCATTAATCATACTCTTGCAATAATATATATTTTCACATACACTTATTAAATGAATATAGACAGAGAGACATGGAATGATTGTAATTAAGAGTGCAGATCTCAAAATCCTAATATTAAAGTGTTTCTTTGAAAAGGATGTATACTTGGATCACATTCAAATTAATTAATTTCTTGAAGTTGGATGCTCTTTTTATTTTATTTTTACTGTTTTTTGATATTACAGTTGCATAATGTAAACACTGCATTTAAAGTATATAAATCAAGTTGGATAGATGAAAAAGATGATGAATAGCTTTCACAGATGAAACACAAATAAGTTAGCTTGCAAAGGTAAAAATGAAGAATGAAATAAAACATTTAATCCAAAATGTCTCTGTAATGAAAACAATGATATACCTTATATATGTATCTCGTCTTTCGAAGAAACCCATTTTAGCAACACATCAACGAACGCTGATAAACTCTCAACAAACAAACTTTGACCCAACCCTCTACCATATTCAAATATACATTTATTATACCCCCATTATCTTCTAAATTATTTTATTATACTACCAACTTCTAATTGCAATACAGACTACAT
This sequence comes from Ocimum tenuiflorum, assembly GCA_001278415.1. Taxonomy (NCBI): domain Eukaryota; kingdom Viridiplantae; phylum Streptophyta; class Magnoliopsida; order Lamiales; family Lamiaceae; genus Ocimum; species Ocimum tenuiflorum. The sequence goes on along the minus strand of AYJT01058433.1, from coordinate 10,485 downwards.
ATATAGTTATATTTGTTTTCGTGGGTCTGTATGTCTCAAAATGGGGCAACCCACTTTTCCTATAATACTCGCATATTATATCATTTAATTTCATCATCTAACAACAAAATTAATTATAATGTTATTAATAATTGCATGCGTAGTTAGTCTTTTTCCCGTAATAATACTCGCAACCAATTGTGTGAGGAATAACTAGGTTTTTTGTCCCAATTCTCAATCCCATATTAAAAAGAAAATAAACCGGATTAGATGATCGACAGGTTCTGGAATTATCAATTTAAGACATAAAAGATAGTTTTGTTGTTCATAATTGAAATGATGAATTTAATTTCAATGTAGCACCTGAAAGTTTTCAAAATTTTCAATCCCAATATTCTCAATAGACTCTCATATTGAAGTCATGGCTTGAAAATTCTATGATTAACCTATAGAGGCCATCTTTATGCATTTTATTTGAGTGTGTTTTAAGATTAATAATTAAGAATATACGCTTCAATAGTTTTTTTTATACAAATTATGTCATTTCTTCACTACAGAGTATCAAATTAATGCATACACAGATAATAATTTTTTGATATAGTTATTTCAAGAAGATTGTCTAAACATATTTTTTAATTATCACTTATTAACAAATTCGACACTGTAAAGCATACGTCAATGATTATGTTTTAGACTTTGCAATGCACGACTAGTCGTTATGTACCCAAAACAAAGTTGTATTATCAATGAATTTTTTTTATCTACGTCAATTGAAGTAAAAAAAAACCTTGTACATAGCTAGTTTTATTTATCCAGTGAACTATTTTGATCTCATCTGGCTTGCTGACATAGATGGTAGAGAATGGGTTTCCATTAATACAATAATAAGATGGCGATTATAATTTACAAATATTTGTACAGTAAAACTACTGTTTGAGCTCATTTGGTTGCTGACGTAGATAGAGTAGAGATAAGATGATTTTTCAGTAATTCAATAATATTATTTAGAGATAGATACATGCAAAGCTGGTGAATTATAAGTCATTCAACAATTACAAAATAGAGTTTTATTATTCTAGAAAACAGTGTTTTATTAATTGAATAATTAGTTGATGATTACCACTTAATTAGCAGCCGTTTTAAACTCAATCAAACGAACCACCTGAACAAAAAGGTGGCGTGTCATCCACCACGAAAACAATAAAAATAATAAAATAGTAATAACAATAGAAGAAAAATCCAAATGAAGTAACCCATATGAGTTTAAATGGATTAGACATACTTTTCTTGCTGAAATTCAGTTAATACCAACCCCCAATTTAATCTTAATAATAAATTATGGTGTTTAGTTAATTAATTGAAAATCTAAGTACAGTTAGTTGGCATTTTTGTATCTATCATTTCGATAGATTGCCACTCCTTTTCGGTTAACAATACCTTTTAATTCTCAATTTTAAGGTGAAGTATTTAGAACAAAGATTGGGACAGTTTAGCTAACTTTTATGTTGTAATTATATATTAATAATGAATTCGGGTGTCTTGATTGAGCAAAAACACAAGTTTTACCATTAATTGTTGATCAGTTAGTTTAAGTTAGCACGAAATAATGATTCATGTTTTGCAGCAGAATGTAAATATTCAATGGCAATTCGGATTTGGTTTTCTTCTGAAAATGACATTTTTCTAATATTATCACATTTACATAAGTTTTTATTCGATCTCCAGATATATATCTCAATATATGATAATTATATATCCAAAGGTCATTAATGTTTCGACTACCATATGTAAGTATGTAATTATTTATTATTCCTCTTAGAAGAATTATTTATTATTGTGTTGCATGTTTTATTTTATGCATACGTATATCTTGTGTGATCAAACAGACTCATATTTTTCTATCTATTTAATTTCTTAAGATTATTTAATTGTGTATAAGATAAAAGTAGTATATTCTTAAGATAAACACAATTGCATCGATTTTGAAATTTAGAAAACGAAGACTTGATATGGAGAATGTTACAACTATTTATAAGGATTAAAAAAAATGAAAAGAGTGTAGAAGCTTCTTAACAACTTGAACCAATCTACAACTAATAATAATAACTGAATTTATGAATTTATTTAGAGCTTTTTTTTTTCTTTTTTTTTTGGAACTTAAGTACAATATTAAATAAACTCACACAGATGTCCCCACGTAGACTCAAACCCTTGATCTTTAATGGTATGAGAAATATGTTTACCACTACACCCCGAGCTAGTTACAGCTGGTATTTAACACTTGCATGCTTTGCTGATGCACATGAGAATAGAGCTAAGAAGTATATGGGCTATATAATATTCATGTGGTAATAAAAAAAAATGATATATTTATTCAGCAATAGAGGTCTAATCTTTAATTAAAAACATTGATAAATTTGTTTAATCATTTCTTGTATATGCTACGTGAGAAATAACTCATTGGATTAAGAGTAAACATCTGCACTTACTTATTACATTCCCTAATTTCGCTATCAATATTTATTGACATCATCTTTAACTAGGATATAATTGCATCAAAACATTTCCATATGTCATAAAATCATCTATTTTCTAAAGCACAATTCACTTTTTAATTAAAATTTCTTGTAGTTTATCGTACCTTGTCAAATTCAAAGTATGACTAATACCACCCAAATAAGGCGGTTGAGATTTTCTATTACACGATGATGTTAGACATTCTGTTATATTATTCAAATGATTGACGCATGTATTAATTAATAGAGCTAAATCAGGATAAGATCTTTCTTTATTAAGAGTATGGTTTATTTTCATTAATTAATACACGTGTCAATCATTCGAACAGTGTAACACAATGTCTAATATCATTGTATAATAGGGATCTCAATCGCAAATAAGGTGTATATTTAGTTCGTTATTCATATTTGATTAATAAAACTAACTAATCACACCTTTAACCGAAGAATCGGTGCCCTAATTTTCAATCTAATACGCGTACGGGCACGGCAGTAAGAGAGTTTTATTTAATTTTCCATTCCTAACTAATTTACCTAGTTAGGAAAATAAAAAATTTATAAAGATATGAAATCAACGCCTGATTCCCAATTTTTAAAAATTATGACCATATCACCCAAGATATTTACTAAAGATATAGATCTCAACAATCAACATATCTGCTTACAATATTTTTAGTAAAAAATGGAAACTAGTACTTCAAGCATCATTGTCAATCGTTATAACAATTAACAAGATCACTCACGATAATTAATAATATGAAGGTATTTCATGTGAATAACTTAACACGAAACTCATGAAGTACGTATTCAATTAGTAATCAGTGGTAAGATTGAAAATTTTTTAGAAAAAAAGTAAATGTTGATTCAGCAACAATCATGATCATAGTTGGTTAATCCTATTACGCCGCCGCTGTTGCAAGAGTCATTGGATTATAATATTTCATTATAAAAACGGATGAATATTTGAGTAAGTTGAATAGGTCACTACATCTCACCTACCATATAATATTCTTCAAACACTTACCAACATATATACTTTATCATATTTTAATCATATATAAATATCTTATTATATCAGAATTTTTTTTTTACTGAAGCCCATTATGTTATATGGGGCCAGAAAGAACTGAGCAAATCAGTTTGTTAGGCTGCAGCCCGTTTTAATGAAGTTTGGAGCACGAGAAGACCTAATAGTTGAAGAGGATTATGCTTTTGAGCTTAGAATCTATGACAGTCATAGAGTTTAGAGTTTGGGTTGGTGAAGAAAAACTATTTAAATCACTTTGAATCGTTTAGGCGATCTAATGCAAATTCTTGTCTTCTGCGAATAATATCCTCATAGTATAAAATTTTAACCAAGCACAAAATACAACTCCCAGAAAAACTACTAATTAGCAAATAAAAAACACAGAAGTTGGGAAAGATGAGGATTAATGACTAGTAGCCAAGAAGGTTAAAAGAATAAGATAGGCACCCACCAAAACCTTGTTACAATTAATTGTTTTCTTCTACTCTTGAGGTGGGTGTCGCCTAACAAGTTACAACTCAAACAACCTAAAACATGCAACTAGTAAAATTAGAGTATAGAAAATGGGGAAAGAGGAGTGAGAATCCTACAATAACCTTGGCTTAAAATGTCAATCAAAACGATATATACACTCATATAAGGGCCAGGAGGAGAGTGTGCAGGAGAGCTGTTTCAGACATGCAGTTGTGTTCCTTTGTCTAAGCTGTGCCACTTCAAATCTTTGTTCTCTCCTTCTGCACTTTTGCACCTTCTCAAGTCTCAACCAGTGGGAACTTCTTTTTCTAAGCTGTACAGACAGCTTTACTAAAAGATGCACCCATAAAACCAATCAAGGAGATGATTTCCAGTCGAATTGAAGATCATTGAACCCACTGACTGTCCCAAGACCATTAAGCAGTTGGCTACCTAAATCATCCTGTTGTTGGCTCAAGCTTGTCGAGCCTACTCTTCCATTCATAGAATGGGTGGTATTGCCACGAACCCCATTTGTCATGGTGGATTGGCCATGCCCATTGCTGATGTTGCCAAAGCCTGAGCCATTGGCCACCAAACTACGGATGCCATTCATCGCTGCACTATTGTTAGCCGACAGCATACCGTTGACATTTTTCATGTTGCCACTCATTGTACCCATGCCCATTACACTGCCACTGCTGAGCTGTGAGGTCATCATCATGTCATGTAAAATTTTCTGGACAGAGCTTTGTGAATCGTTTGCATCTGCATCACCAGAAGCAGAAGTTTGTTGCATTGAAACATTTGGTGAGTTTAATGGGTTCGCGGGAGTTCCTGACAAACCACAGTGTGGAGCTGGTTGTGGGTTATTCGAAGATGATGGTGTTGGGGACTGGAAAGGGGAAGGAGCGGGTTGAGCTTGCGGCATAGTGCTTGAAGAATCTGGAGATGGCATATGGATGCCATTACCTCCGTAAGGACTGTTTGCACTGGAAGTGGGGTTTTGATATCGTGTTTTGATTGAGTTCTGATGAAGCAACCCGGCCATGGCGCTGGTTGATGAAGTTGCAAGCGTTGAATTTATAGTGTTGCTCGCACTTGGCATGCCGTTACTCGGGGCAAGTTGCATGACAGCAGCCTGGGCAGGATTGCTTGTGTTTCGAGCCATAGTTTGCTGTTGTAGCTGAGTCTCATTTTGTTGAGGTTGACATTGAAATCCAGGCTTATTTCTCTGAGGAAATTTGGCCAAGCTCTCTGGAAACAAGATTTTGACAAAATAATCACAGTGAGCAAGCAATAAAATGAAACAGCCAGATAATAAAGACTGCTAAAATTAACTGCAAGGGAGCCTAGAATTGATAGAAATAACTGCAAATGAAAGGTCTATCATGTTTACTGGATAGGAGATACCCTATCTAAGATAAATTATTTTAGGCAGAAAATACTGGCTTGCATGTTTATGTTAATAGATACTAGATCGATAGCAGTAGTGTGATTATTAAAAAAAAAGGCATTTAACATATTGCTAACTTAAAACAACTACGGAAATGGCGTGCATCAATTCACACGCTATGTTGAGTTTCTTACTGTGGTTCAAATGGGTGTCGTACAATCAGCTCATCTGGATCTCAAGTTAATAGTTTCTTAGCTAGATAAAAGAATATATAAAGCTAAAACGAATTGCAAATATAAATTGATGCACTTCACAAGTATTGCAAACTCAATTAAGACATTCCTCTTTGCTAGTTGCTCCAGCCAATTCTGATCCTCAATTAACTTATGTTGACTAAAACAATACAGAGAACCGAGACTCAAGATTTGAGCTTACCCATAGGACCTGTTCCAGTGTCACGGCTGTAATCAATAAGATCTTTCATGCTATTCACCACTTCTGATATCTGCAATTTGATCAGCAATTGAAGTAAATGGCAAATGAACATAAATGGAACAAACAGTGATACAAAGCTTTGATGTTATTTAACACAGATTATTCATGTGATACTATCAGAAAAATATTAATGAATGGCCTATCATGCATTGTTCGGAGCCTTATACAATAGCCAGAGTCGAGTTTGGATGTTTGTCTCTATGTTTACACTTACTAAATTGACTATGCACATAATATGATTTACCCCACCAGCTTGTGGCTGGTTTCCCAGGTATATGGGGTTTCAATAGTTGATTTTACAGTGCATATGAAATTTATTAGCCTTCCGAAACAAGTGCTTTGAAAGGCGTACAGAAGGCATAATGGTCCATGGTGCCGCACCAAGGCGTGCCTTCCTAAAAAAGGCTGCAATTATTGCTAATTACTCTTGTGATTGCTTCTTAAATATGCTAGCATTCTCATGTGATCCACGTGATAATGTTGCCAAAGAATAGTGCATTTTAAATCGCTTGAACTCATATGGCTGTCATTCCATTTATTTTCCTAGTACATCCCATTTTTCCACTATTGGTGAATCAAGAGGGGCACACTTCTACATCAATGCTTCAATCAGGAACAGCAAGAACACTAATGAAAGAGAAAAACATGTTACCTGCAGGCACCGTACATATCGCTTGGTATATCCCAAATCATTTACTAATGGAACTTCCAATGCTTTAGCCAGCTGACGAGCTGAAGCAACAAACCTGGGAAGCAACACGGAGAAAGAGATAACTAAGGGTAATAATTTGATATTTCTCTTCCCCGGACAGAGTTTGTTAACACTCAGAGTAATTTTTGCCAAGGAAAACAAACATATGTTTATGACACATCCAGGAGGGAAAAGGGAGATGCTATGACAAATAAAAGCATCGGAAGAGGCAATAAAAAACACGCCAAGATTATACAAATGCAGCAGCAACAAGCCTTCTACATGAAGAGGTATGGAATTCTTTTGAGGCAATAGTTGAAGACTTGAAGTGGGATTTTTCATATATCAGATAGCACAGCAAAATGAGAAGACAATTCTAATTGAAGGTCAAGAAGATCTGCAAGAGCTGAAATAAGAATTTCTGAATAGTTGCAAGCAGGCTACAAACCAGAGACCATACTGTCAAAACTGCCCGCAGTGTATTACATATGATGTGGACAATCTACTCAAATTTAAAGCCAGAAATTTTTTGTAAAATGTTGCCATTATTGAGACTAGGGTTTTCAGCGTAGAACCATTTATGTAATGCAATGCACCAGGAAATAAAAAAAGAATAAATAGAAGATAGCATTAAGTTCACTAGATTCCTGAACATAAGTTACACATTGAACACATAATGTTGCATATAATGCATATGTGCATATCAAGATTCAAGAAGATAAATAGTTCAAACTCACGTATTGCAATTATTTTGTAGCTCAGAAACAGATGCACTGGACGATGCATTTGCGGTAGCAGCCTGGCATTTTTGGGCAGCAGCACCAAGTTGACTAACCTACAGTTTAGAAACAACCTAATCAATACATATAATAGGAGGAGATGAAGACACTGCATTGGTGGATTGCCAACAGAAAGATATATGGATGAAGTAATCCAGCCGTGATAAAACTATTTCATAACAAACATTTAGAATTACGACAGACAAAGATGTTTAAATTCGACATTTAACATATCAAACCTGGGGAATAAGCAATCTTCTAGGAATAAGCTCTTCATGACGTCGAGCACAAAACTCCCACGAGCATATCTATTAGTTAAGAGATCAGTGAGTAAATGAATAGAAGCTTAATAAGAGTACAACAAAAAGTAGGGTACATGTTTGTCTGCAGAGTAACCTTTAGGTCTGGGGAGAAAACAATTCGAAGCTGACCATCCCGAACAACACGAAGTTGCTCAAAGACACTCTCCTGTATTGCTTTTGCATAGTCCAGAACAATTTGCCCAGAGGAATTCTGATACTCCCTCGGCATATCAACATAGAGCAGTTCTTCTAAAGTACCGCTTTCGTATTTTATTTTGAATAGTCTGGGTAGTACTTCAGCGGTTGCCTCTGACAGATCATACAAAATTAATGCCAATGAAAAATATTCTAATGTACTTATCTACACATAACAATTTATCCATTTCTAGATTTCTGCTTTGTTTTTAATATTTTGGAAGGTGGGGTAGGAATAGATAGTCTGTAGGGGTAAAAGGAGAACTAAGCTTGGGCATGTGAACCATAATGACCACACAAAAACAAAAGCAAACAGCGCACAAACAGGAAAGCAAGTAAATGCAAAGACACCATGAAACAATATCAAATGTCACATAAATTGAATAGCACGCACCAAATCCACGACCAGGCTTGCGATTGCAGATTTCACAATGCCAAACATCCTGCACATAATCATATAAACGATTATCAAATTGCTTGTATTGGTTTGAGATGAAAATAAGTGAGCAACATATCTCAAAACCTAGATAAGAACTACAACACTAAGAACATTAAGGGAAATAGATTTTGCACAAGAAATATCTATACTCATCAAATGATTTTCCAAAAAATGTTTCATAATCATAAACAATACAACAATTACTAGGTTTAAATGCATCAAAAATAAAAATAATGCATAATCGCAAGATATCAAACAGAGTCGCAAAATGTCAGTAGATTAATGATTCCGTAACCTAAAATACCTGAGGGAAGACTCCAGTGGTTTGACGACCGCTCCCATACATTGAGACACACCATTTTTTCTTCGCATTAGGTGCAAAATATTCAGCTACAAATTTCCTCCAGAACTCTATATTGTTGTCCTACAAAGTAAGTGATGCACATTTCTTCAGTTAAAGAAATACGCACACTAAATGAAGTATTTTCCTGAAAAATAAACAACTAAGTCGATGACATATCATCTTACTTCAGGTCTATGTTGCTGCTGGTACATGTAATGAGTTAGCCTTCTGGCACACATTCCAGGCTCGTACACAGGTTTTACAGGAGATCTAACAGGCAAATTATGGGGCTGAAAATGCGGTTGCAGCGGAGATCTTTGTTGAGGCATGGATTTCAAGAGTTGCTGTTGCATAAACCTCTGTTGCTGCAAAATCTGTGCAGCTGCAGCTGCTGCTGCCTGAGAGGACTGTCTCGACAGGAGGAGGTGTTGCTGTTGCTGCTGCTGCTGTTGCTGATGCAAAAACAGAGACGAGTCTGACTGTTGGGGTTCCATCTTGACAGGACCCAACCCTCTCATAGTCTGTAGTTGCTGTGGTTCCAATTTCACAGGGCCAAGATTACGCAAAGCTTGCAGCTGCTGTGGTGGTTGCTCGTTATTTACTTGTGGCTCCAGTTTAACAGGTCCAGCACCTCCTAATCCAGCTCGCCTCGCTTGAAATTGCTGCTGTGGTTGGGAATTGCTCGGAATAGAAAACTGTTGTAACTGTTGCTGATTATGCTGGAAATTCTGAGGATCAAGTTGCTGAGCTTGTTGCTGGTCTGTCAAATTCGAGAACTGCTGCTGGCCTTGAACTTGACCAGATGAATTCGGGTTTGATGTGATAGGTGAAGGCATAAAAGATGAGGAAGGCTGGTTAAATCCCATCCCATTTCCGACGCCAGAAAGTGGATCAGATTCTGCCCCGCCATCAATAAGCCCCCTCTGGGCGCTTCCAGGACCAGAAAGAGCAGAATTTGGGGCCCCGTTTCCAAATGACTGATGAAGCAAAGATGACACATTTGAAACATTCCCTATCATATTCATGCCATTGAACTGATTGCGGGGAGAAACCAAAGATGGAAATGCATTTTGAGAAGGCATGCCACCACCCCCTTGACTACCCAAAAGCCCAGAATTTGCTCTTAACAGAGAAGGCGGAACTGGCTGGCCTCCACCAAGTGGGACTGGAGGCCCCTGTGGCACCATTTATTGCTGAAATCAACACGAATCGAATTACAACTCTTAATTCATTAAGATTACGCCGCCTCAATAACATTAATAACCTTTACAGCAGGAAAGTGTGAAAGTGGCTACAAACTCATAAAGATGATACAATTTGCTAACTATTTACACATACAATCAACTAAAGTTAGCATGTAGGTCTTGTTGAGAAGTATAAAAAGAGAAAAGAGTTGGGATAAGCCTCGTGCATGAGGGCATCTTATTGTGTTTCACTGAACACAAGCTGAATATGAACATCTATAAAATCAAAAAAGCCAATTTTATCGTTGAACACTCTAAGTCTGCTCCTCTTCTGTTCAAGTCATAATCTTTCCTCTACTCCTATGAAATCCCTGCGCAAGAAACAATCAATTTCATTTAGGTTTCTCATCAACATCCCAAAACAGCAAGTAAACGGCCTAAATCTGACTATAAAGCATTCAAAAATAAATATGGAAAATATCAGAGAAGAAGCAACATTAGAGAACTGCAGGAAGCAAAATTTGACACTAAATTAAATCTGACAGAAAGAAATAGCAAGGTAAAAATTAACAAAATATCCAAAAAACAAGCGGGGGAGAAGACAGCTTGATCAAACCCTAAATCTACTGAAAAACAAGAAACGAAAAAACAAACGATCCAAAGCATTACTCCGAGGTCCGAGATTC
>AYJT01058431.1:0-12125 GCA_001278415.1 Ocimum tenuiflorum | reverse complement strand
TTTTTTGAGCTGGATTCACAATTTGTTTATGGTATTAGGCTTTGGACGGATCAAATAATCCTTAAATATTGTTTTATTGATTCCATATTATAAAAATTAAATTAAAAATACGCTTAAAAACTTCAACTCTTATTTCAAAATATATAGATTGGGGCAAAAACTTATCATAGACCATCTAAATAATTTAGACGGATCTAAATAATTCATTTTTTTCAATTCAAACGATGTCAACTCTAAATCTTAAATCTAAATTCATATACGTTCGATATATCAAACTCAAACTCTCCTAAATAATTTATGTGTGTAGGGTTTAGGGTTTAATCCGAGACCCCTTCATAAATTGATAGTTAAATTAAATATATATATATATATAATTTGTTTGAATGTATGGGATTATGTGTATATGTGCATGTGTTTTATGTGGGACGCATTCATTAGGACAGAATGTTTACAGCTGCATCTTTACCAGCTTCATCTCCAGCACGTTGTTTTTACAGTTTATTTACTTAAATGCCCCTGCCATATTCACTCTACTTTATTTTGTGTTTTCCTCATTTTATGGAAAAAGAGATAAATAAATAAACTCTAATGGACATAAAGGTGATTTTTAATAAATAATATATGCCGAAGAGGACATATCTTCTAAAATACGGGAATAATATGCCAGAACTCTTTATTTTTCTAATCTTATGTGTTCTTTATCTATTTTGCTTTTTTGTTTTATATTTAATATTCATTTTTTATGTATGTAAATTCCCTCAACCTTTTTTTTTTTTGTAGCCATTCCGTCAACTTGATTGCTAGAAAATTGTATTGTATTATGTTTTCAGGTTATATTACTTCAGTCTTTTTAGCTTATACGAAGGGCGAGAAATTACATTTTAATATTTTATGTGGTTTGAATTCGCGTTAATTATTCAATTACTCGACTTTTTAGTTTTATTTTTCATATTTGAATTTTTTGTTAATATGCTTCCTTGATTGCTATAAAGTGTGTAATGTATGATTAATATAATTTCTTTTAGAGAAATAATTAATGTCATTGGGTCCAAAGTAAATATTGCAAGTTTAGTTTAAAATAAGTTCTTGTCCTCCCGTCTACATATCAATCTGCTAATTAAAACTCGACTCAATGGTAATCAAAGAAGCTTAAAATAAAATTTTAAAATTAAACAGCATTTAAAAAAAAATCCCAACGTTTGTACGTTCAACTGTAATTATTTAATTAATATCTTAAGCTACTTCCAGATTTTTTACAATTTAATTAGTTAACTTAAATTAAAAATATGTGCATTTTACCCGGCCTAATTTTAATAGAAAATATAAAATATAAGTTTTTTGTTAAGCAAAGTATGATTCAATTTTACAGAAATTGCAAATATCGATAGTAAGTGAACTTAATCGAAATAAATCAAAAGCATATGGACCCAACATACAAATTTTCCCTGGCATAAGCATGATCTAAATAGATCTTGGATATTATCGGCGTGTCTAAGAAAACAAAAGGGGCAGGGGTATAAATGTACAATCGGTCTAATTATTTTTTCACAGGTGACAACGGTAGCTGACTAAAAAACACTGTTTAGTCCACCACTAAATAAAAGTATTTATTGTAGATGGCAGTACGGACAAATTTGAGCATACCCAATGGATTTAACGAGGGGATAAGCACATTTCTCATTATTTTTAAAATCAATGGTTTGGGTCTGTGTGGGGAGTCGGGGTGGGAATGGTTTAATATTGAACTAAAATTTCAAAAATAAATTAGAAACACTATTTAATTCAGATTTCTTCAGTTAGGGTTTTCGGATTCTTGTTGGATTTAATTAGCTTATTAACATTGAATTTTGTTACAGTTAAATTATCTGCTTCATTTGGCTTCCATAGGAGGTTTATAATTTTTATTTTTTTTATTTAAAGTCAAACCCATAAATATATTTAATTCAAAGTAAGAAAATTCTCCGTCCAAGAGACGAGAGGATTATTGCATAAGCAACCATACAACTATTTGACTTTGACAGACAAAATGTATATCGACTTTCGAAGGTCTCTATTATTTTTGTTTTAAGAGATCCTTGACTTCACAAAAATGGGCATATAAAAAATTTCCAAATGGAAGCATAATGTCCTTTTTAATTCAAGGACATTATTTTATAATGACAAAAATTTGTGTTAGATCGTCTAAATAATTTAGACGAATCTAGATAGTTCATTTTCACCAATCCAATTTCATACCAGCTTTGGATCCTAAATTCAAATTCATATTCCCATTCGATTTTCAACTCAAACCCGCCTAAACAATTTTGATAGCCTAGCCGGAAACCTCCTCTAAAATAATTTACTTTTAGGGATTTATTAGAGCGAATGCAAAATTTTAGGATCCATTGAAGTAAATAAATGTTTCTGAAGAAAGTCTCATGTTAGACCGCCTAAATAATTTAGGCGAATTTGAGTTTAGGTTATCATGGATAATATGAGTTTGAGTTTAAAATTCAAGGGAGATATGAATTTGAATTGATGGAAATAAACTATTTAGATCTACCTAAATCATTTAGGCGGTCTAACAGAAATTTTTACCATTTTTTTCAAGACGATGAAACGAATATAGTTCAGTGACCTATACACAGTAAGAAATTAAGACGCGCAAATTTGTGTTCATAATTTTTATTAAAATGTATTTAAAAAATTATAACCGAGTAAAATATCAATCACCTTATAGAATATATACAACGAAGATATAATAATAATAATCATATCATGGATGTCTAAAGTTAGGTAATTGAAATAATAATCATTTATACCATATAATTAGACCACATCTCAAATATCATTTGAAAGGGAAAGCGTAGACTTAGTTAATTTGTATATATTTTATTACTTATTATCTATGTATTTCTACGAGTTCAAATTTCAAAATACGTCATTGTCTTTTTTCTGATAAATAAATATTGCAAAGGCCTAAGACTGAGGATCCAGTAAAAAAGTATAATATTTATTGTCAAGACAAAAACAATTATTTTGTTTTGCGATTATCATTTTATTTTCCGGTAATTTATTTTCATTCTTAGATTATGTTGAATTTCGGAGTGTCCGGACAAATTCACTAACGATCCGCAGCTCTACGTTACTATGATGGTCCAACTCGAAAATAAATTGGGGTCAATAAAAATTAGGTTTAAGTATATATAATATATACTAGAAATAGCAATCATACATAACAACGCTTCATTTATTTAAATAAATAAATAAATCCAGTACGTGGGAGCATGAAAAAGGAAAAGAAAAAAAAATTGAATATTCCCGACAATTAATCTTGTATGAATTAGCGTACTTGTAATGATGGGCATTCAGACAAAGGCCAATAATTGATGTATCGAATATGGGCCCACTTTCACTTGGGCCACGGCCCATGTATCTTCTTTTCAGCAACTGCTTACTATTTGGTGATTTGACATTACTCGCTTCCACTTAAAGCAAAACACAACTTATTATTTTACTTCATTTCTAGCAATTATTGTACGGATTATACATAAACTGCCAATGGTAAGATATTGAAGACTATTTGTCCCATGAGTTTCATAGATTTACAAACTTCTCCTTTTTGCTTGCTTCTCAAAGTAATTTGACATTATAGTTAGGTGCATTACTGAATCGAGTCGAAAATAGTATCGACCAACTCAAACTCGATTTGTTTATTCCTGAGTTGAGTTTTTGAACTTTATCAATAAAATATTCCGAGCTAATGAGCGCAATCTAGGATTTTTAGATCTACATTTTTCATTACTTTTAAATATACTATTTAACAATGATAGTAGCGATCCAATTGGCTAATTCTCCATTGTAGATTTTATCAATCCTAAAACAGAATTCATTCTATTTAATAGAAACTCTTTTAACATTCCCTGGAAATTCATTTTTTTTTTAATCAAATCAATAAAATTTCAACATTGAAATCACCGAGAAATACTTATTTTTCTCACTTTCACGGTTTCACCCAAGTAAAAAATATCCACTCGTTTGAACATCTACTAAAAAAATCTCCCATTTCAATCTTGGTTCCATCTTCAATTATTTTCCCCAACATATTTTAATTTCAGGATTTGTTTAAAAACTTATAAAAACATACACTCTGAGCACAATCTCTAATCCTGCTACATTGAACAAGAATCTTGACATCTATGATTATAAAACAGGTCTTGTATATACATCAAGATCTCTTCATGTTGATGTTTAAGATGACCACTAAGACACACAATGACATCAAGATTGTAATGATAAAGAAAATGCAGTGTTAGTTCACTTCTTTACCAACTTTAGCAATAGACCAAACCAACAATTCTCCCAATCTGGCTGTCTGAAAATGACACATTCCTAAGCCATGTCTCTCGATCCATATCGATTGGCAATTCAATTTTTCAGCTGTGTTATAACAGTGTAATTCACACAATTCTTGCAACATAGACATTTATTGAAAATGCGGGAAGAAGCCAAGGGACAAGAGTTAGGCTCGTGTATCTTAGAAGAGTTGAGCCAGATGTTATTTGGCTCAACTAAAGATAACATCATCACAGTATTAAAAAGTGGCATCATTACAAAGGTGGCTGATCTAGACTTGTTCTAGTGATTGTTTCTGCTGATGGAGTTTGCCATTCTGCTTCTCCATCTCTAGCGACGCGTTGTCGCCTTTGTTGTCGCGGTATATGGCGTAGAGTATCAGCTGCACCGCTCCTAGGCCACACCCGAAACCATTCGGAATCTGAAAATTGTTGTTGCATACATAGATTGGATTAATAAAGTTGAGACAGTAGTATACAGAACTGTGTGTTTGTATACTTACAGCAACAAAAGGGTCTTTTCCAAGAAGTCCAAAGATGAACCAAGATGTGCCACACAAGAACACAAACAAGGATAAGAAGAATGGCATGAACTCCACACTTTTTGTTTTTATCACCAACCTCTGCACCATGTCAAAAGATTGGCCTCTAAAAGGAGATACATACACTAATATACATGAATGAGTATGAATGTGGCAAGAGGCTACTCACTATGATTGTCAGAGGGGAGCCATACATGATGATGGAGAAGACAGTGGCAGCAATGCCACAGAAAAGCTTCCTATCATTTCCATGGAGAGCAAGCAGAGAGACAACAACAACCACACCGAAAACAGACAGAACAAGAATGAAGAGTCCCAGAATCTTGGCTCTCTCCTTGTTTAGAGAGAATATGATGAAGGCTATCACATAAACTGACTCAATCACAGCACCAGTCCCATTGATGGTGGAAACAAGCAGGTTGTTGGGCGACACGAATGGCATGCCATACCTATTCAATTTCATTACACCAACATTTTCTTGGATCAGTACATTCCACAGATTGATTGCAAAAGCAATCACTTCCACAAGCTGAAATGAAACCAAATCATATAATACACACAAACAGAAGCCTCAGTTCATGCAAAGTCGAAAATCGGACATGATTGCACAATAAAAATGCAGCTCAAACTCTCAATATTTTCTTAACTAAATAACAAGGCAGTTTTTACTAACCAAGCAGAAAGCAAGCAGTTGAGCAGAGTCATGATGTAGGGGACCCCAGAGAACTGCTCTGTAGACTTATTCTTCACAATCCTTTTGAAGGTAATCCTGTCAACAATATTACATACATTCTCGTAAAAATTTGGTAATTCTTATTGATGAAAAAAGGGATCATTTATCTTTTCCAAGAAAGATGATAAGTATAGAACCAAATGAAAGAGAAACACACACACACAATTCTGATGGATATTGGGAAAACTCACAATGGAGCCAAGAAAAGAAACAGGGCAAAGGCATTTCCTGTATCATCAAAATTCGCAACAAAAACCCGCCAGAAATCAGAGCCCAAGAAAGAGAACATGACAGTACAACATCAAGAAAGAAATACAATGAAAACACCCACCAAAAATTCCAACCACAAAGTGAACCACATTTCCCATTTCTTGAGGTTGGATGAAAAAAATTAAAAACCCAGATAGAAAACAATGCAAAACCAAATCTCTTGCTTCTCAAGAACGGTTGGTGCGTGTGAGTGTGTGTGTGTGAATGTTACTGCGTAGGAGAGGTGTGCATATTTATATATAAAACGAGCAATGAAGAAGCGAGCGAGGGAGAAGAAGTTGGTGTTTATACGAATAATAACAGAACACTGAACTTACAGCTTCACGCTCAAATTTTCTACTTTTGTGAAACAGCATAACTACTGCTGATTTCTTCTGACGTGGTGTGATCAGTATCTCAACGTTTAAGTTTCGGCCGTTTGGCCAACGCCACATTTTCTTTTAAATTTTTCACTTCACCTGAAAAATATTATGATCGAAATTACAAAAGTTATGGTGATTTTTGTAGTAGAGTTGGCGAGTCAAAGTTTTCTACAGCGTCTGTATTTCACCTTTTTTAGGAAGTTTGCAGAAGGCGGTTAGTCTGTGGGCCCGATCTTCTGCTACACAATCGTGCTACACATTATGCTATATTGCTTGGATTATTGATAAGTGTATCAATCAACAGAGATTAATTATGCAGAATATTTTCTTTATTTGAGACGCGATTTATTTCCATTAATTTGTATACTTGTCAATAATTCAAATAATATAATACATTGTGTACGGAGGATTCGTACTTGTAAGTTTGGAGGTGGGTGATAATTTGGCACAATCACGCTCCATTGTCAGTGTTTTTAGCACTAAAATTATGAAATACTTTATTTTGTTAGATAAATGATTATTTGGAACTCCATAAAAATGAAAACATATCCACTTGAAAGTCCGAACTTGCAAAAGGTTAGAAGGAATCATGTGTATAAGTCGTGAAAATATCCAAAATAGGTCCAGAGGGCAGGGTAACATGCGTTTCCAAATAAACAACACATACCCGTTTATTTATTTGTTATTTTCCTTCAATTAAAATTCCATCATTTTTCATTTAATTTTGTAATTGATGAGAGTATACAATAAATTTTTTTAATTTAATTATGACGATCTATCAAATAAACTGCTTGAGATCCTCTACTCCCTAATGGTGTTTCATTCTCTATTCCACTTTTAAAATTTATTATTCTTTTTTGTAAAATAATAATTTATTATAACTTCGGATAATTTTACAAGTTCAACAAAATTTTTACTCCACCATCTTAAGGTATATAATAATTTTAGTATTTAACTTTTAGTTATATTCATTATTGAAGTTGATTAATTCATAATTATATTTTGTAATTTTTTAAAATTCAGATTTTTGTTTATAAATACTAATTAGAGTGTATTATATCATAATTAATTTTTATTGTTATAATATATATTATAAAAAAATAAATTTTGAAAGTGGAACAGAGAGTAGAACACCATTAGAAAATAGAGGATCTCAAACCCAAATAAACATCGTTTGAGAAGAGCGGTAGGAGGTAGAATTGTCAATCCAATTCGATATTAATCCGTTAGTCCAAATGAACGAAGTAAAAAAGTAGGTTAAAATTAAACTATACCAAGTCAAATAAAATCCAACTCGATATTAATCCATTATTTCTAATGAACGAAGTAAAAAAAAATGAATAAGAATTGATCAACTATTTCCAGTCAAAAAAAATCCAACGTGGATGGCCCAATAGAGAATGAAACCACAATGGGTTAATTCAATTGAACATATTAACATCCACATTAATATTCTTATCAGTAGTTTAACACCATATTCTTATTATTGAAGTGCATACTTTTTAAATCAAGTTATATAATTATATTTAGTGCAAAGAACTTTTAATAAATAATGTTAAGTATTATATTAATCCTAAGGTGAGACATGTTTAAATGTCACCGGGGTATATGAATAATTTATATTTGGACTACTTAAATTGTTGAATGCACAAAGATTATGATATATTATATTTTTATCTTTTGAGAGATTTTTTTCATACATGTATGAAACTGTTTAGAAGATTAAGATAGGAAGGAGCATTTAGCAGGTACGGAATGAATTTGTAATTATGGAATCGATTCGATCATCAGATTATCAGTTCATAATCCTCGTCCATTTATGTTTTGGTTAGAAAGGGGTATCCTAAGTAATTTTAATAATCCGGTTAACTGATATTCGTGGCCCAGAAAATGCTCATTGTGATTGTGACATTGTTCGATCCTTATTCTGATTATTATGCTATTACTTGTCAAAGATTGGTTGCTTGTTTGAGCAATGCTGCAGATAAATCCATTGAATTTAAGGTGTACCCATAATTATACACACAAAAACATATATTATCACTCAAGACTGTTGCACATCCATAAAAGGTTGGTGATGATTTTTGTTAGATGCCAAGTCATAGACGTTACAAACAAGAGGTGCAATACCACAAAATTTGTACAACACTATTCTACTCTTAGGTGAGACGTTTGGTTTAACTGTCGGGAATCACTAAGAGTATGAGTTTGATAGTAGATAAAATGACTACGGGTTTGAGAATGAAACCCACCGAATCAAAACGGTTTGATTGATTCCCAAATATTCATTCTAAAATTACCAACCAAACAACTTGTTTTGGGTTTCATTCCACTCCCCTATTCCAAACCCAATAATTTATCAAAAACATCATGCGTGCGTAAGATTCGAGAAAGAATACCAAATTTCACCATGAACAACCTTATAGTCGATAAGATTAGAAGTTTATTATCACAATCGCAACATTCATCATAAAATAATCAATAACTTGGAATCTGATCTTGAAAAATCACATATTGATATTGCCCTAAATACAAGGGCTACTCATTTAGCCATTTTTTGTGAAGAAATGAGTATGATCGATTCACTCTCACCACCATTGTTTATGAGAGTGGCAATGAAGCTAACTCATTTTGTTTGTTTGTCTTTTTTATTTGAGCAGAACAAACACATTTCTATGCAATTTACTCTAGTTTTGAGCAGGTATATTTTGAATTATTTGCACAAATAACCCTAGGTGGGTAGAATCCAAAATCCAAAAAACTTAAGATGTAGAAGCAAATAGTCATTTCGAATTTGGAGAATTCGAAACTCCGAATTCGAAATGTCCATTTTCCTCTACACTTCTTCAATTTCGATTTTTGATTTCCACAAAAGTTATTATAGGGTTATAGAAAAAAATCATCCACCATATTTTTCTTGAACTTAAGGAACAATATTAATAAACTCACACAGATATTCCTACATAAACTCGAACCCTTGACCTTTAAAGTCATAGGAAAAATGCTTACCACTACGCCCGAGATGGTGGACGATTATTTCAAATTTTTTATTCAGCTCTAACGGCTCCTTCAATTGTTCGAAAAATACAACTCATTTATAAAAGGCCACGGATTCGGGCAGGACTACTTCTTCGGCCCAGTAAAGAAGTTAGTCACAACTGATTCATTCCCAACACTATGTTGATAAAATTTCAAATAAAATTATTAGGCCGATTTTATTTATAACTCCAAATTTACTCATAGTAGCCCCCAATTATTATATAAGGCCTTTCTATCCTCGCAGTCCTAATATCTTAAAAAAGTTCCAATAAGATCAAATAAAAAAAATTCAGTAATCACTAAATACATTTTTTTTTCGTATATTTTGTTTCATTTTTCCCTTTAAGGAGAGTTGTTGGCTATCTGCTACTGAGTCGAAGAAGGATTCTATCCCTTTGTGAATTTCGTCTTCTAGTTGCGGAAAATTGTTCCATTTGATACACTTGATGGTCCAATTTCTTGAGACATTACACTTGGATCTCTTTTTGTTAGATTTGCGCATTTGAAAGAAGTTTTGATCTTTGTTAGTTTCTCTTTTGGAAGTGCAAGCAGGCACTTCTGTTATTGTGATTTTTGCATCACCTGGGCCATAATAATAGGAATGGTGGGCAGACTACAAAATGGCGCTGCCGAATTCCGACAACAAGAAAAAGGGACATTGACATGATCACCAGCGGCATCAAAATCTAGCCGATGAAGAACGTAACTGATCTAAAAAACATCAGACCAATGGAGATGCCAATGAAAGGCAGCCCGAAAGCCGCCGGAGAAATCTGGGACATCGAGGAGGAGCACGGTGGTGGCAAAAGTAGAGAGGCTAGGGAACAATATGCACAGCGGCGGCGATTGATTATTGAGCAGAAGTATATTGGGAAATAATTGTAATAATAAATTCTGGGGCTACGATCAGTTGAATGTGGGCTGTAAATAAAATTACCCAAATTATTATTTTCAGTTTCAATTTGATCCATCGTTCACTACTATTGAAGAATACAGTTATGGGCATACATATATTGGAATAACACGTGACCTTAAAACACGACAGAAATGAAGCCATTCTACTTTGATGATGGCGTCTTGTTTGACAGACACACTATGAAGCTATTACAGTGATTACTAAAGTAACAACTCATAAATAAACCCCTTATCTTAGTCTAATATGCAGTAGTTCCCACTTAGAAAATTAAGGGAAGCTGGGGTTTTGATTTTCTTGAAAGAAATTAATTAGGATAATGAGGATTAAGATCAGATTAGGATTAGGATTAGGATTAGGGTTGCCCATTTTTAGCAACGCCCATTTCCATTCCAGGATCTGCTGTGGGTTTCTTCTCGACCTCTTTGCTTTTGCGGTAGATGCCATATAAAATCAATTGGAGTGATCCCAAAGCACACCCAAATCCATTTGGAATCTGCAAAAATTACATAAAAAACAACATATTATTTCACTTTGATAATCACCATTAATATTTAGCTTTCGAAATTTTACATGCTTTAATCCATCATCATCATCATCATATTATGAAATTTTACATTGATACGTATAATTTTCTTAAGAGATCGGTATGTAAAAATGACTCACATAGAGAAATTTGTCGTTCCCAATGATACCATAAATAAACCAAGAAGTACCGCACAGAAAGACAAACAGCGACAACAAAAATGGCATATATTCCACGCTCTTGGTTTTGATCACCATTCTCTGCTTATAACAAATCAAATAAATGAAATTGGATCAGTACAATAAATAAATATATAGAATTTGTAATGAGCGAATTGTATTTTTTGGTCTCGAAGGATAAGATCTCATTTTATTTTGGTACCAAAGATTTTTTTAGTCCCAAAACCAAAAAATTGTAATTTTAGTCCCAAAACCAATGAATTACTATCTAAATCACATGCTCACTTTATCTTATATTTAGCTTATATTATTGTTATTGATATAAATAAATTGGAATTAAAAATACCAAAATAGTTTTAAACTAAAATTGCAAAAATAGTTTGACGGAAAATTTGTTGATGGGACCAAAAATGCAAGTATGAGACTAAAAGTAAATATTTGGGACTAAAATGGAACGGACCGTGTCTTACGAGACAAAAATGTAAATATTTGTAATTATAATGAGGTTGGTGGTGGATCTTACCATGACAGAGAGAGGAGATGCATACATAATGATGGAGAAAACAGAGGCAGCAAAGCCACAAAATAGCTGCCGATTTTTCTCTAGTTTGAAGGCAAAAACTGAAACCAAAGCCACCGTTGAAAATATAGCAAGAATGAGGAAAAGAAGACCGGACAACTTCCCCTTCTCTTTCTTAGGCGCATAAATCAGAAAAATCAACACATAAATCGACTCGATCACCACTCCCGTTCCGTTTATCGCAGAAACCAAGTAGTTGTTTGGTGATATGAAAGGCAAACCATACCTGCATTACATCCATATTCACCAAATCAATCTAATTATTTATAATCAATTGCTTCGCCTTAACAAATTATTTATAACCGTAGGATTATGAGATATCATGACCAAAATTTATATATGTATGCGTGTGTATGCATGTATGTAGATGATCCACGTGCCTCATTCAATTCTCCAACTAGAGAAAAATTAAATCAAAGAAGAAGCTGAAACGCGGTAGATAGCGCGTCATTTATACAGTCACAAAATTAAATAATTCAAACAAAAAAAGAAAGGAAATGGAGCATAATGGAGAAAAAAAGTTACCAAGCAGCGAGCAAACAGTTGAGCAACGTCATAATATACGGTATGCCTGAGAACTGCTCAGTCGATTTGTTGAAGATGATCCTCTTGAAAGTAACCCTACAATACAATTTCCCCAATCGCCA
>AYJT01058430.1:0-15955 GCA_001278415.1 Ocimum tenuiflorum | reverse complement strand
GAAGAAGAAGAAGAAGAAGAAGAAGAAGAAGAAGAATTTCAAGCTATACTTACGATGGCGATAGAAACAAAAACAGACCAGTAGCATTTCCTAAAACACAAAATAAAAACCGATCAGAATCAAATGCTGTTCCAAAACTGACCGCGAAATACGAAAATTGGAAGAAATCAACCGACGCACTCACCGATAACTCCAAACACCAAATGCAGAGCTTTGCCTTGACTCATTGTCAATGAATACTTCCGATGAATACGATATAAATATATAGTAGGTAGGTGTAAATATAAATGGAGAAGGTGTGAAGAAAAACGTGAGTTGGTTTCTGTTGAGGTGATGAGCAATGAGGGAGAGAAAGGTGGTATATATAGAGCCAAAAGAATTCAAATGACTTTTTTATTTGCGGTTAATGAACAGGGATTGCGTCCTTATCCTCTCTCTCTCTAAACCTTTCTCGCTCTATATGTATATGTTTGCATACGTGTCATGCATGTCTGTATTTTTGTGTCTACTGCTCTGAAAATCTGCTGGACTGTGACTAAATGCTGAATTTCTGGTGAAAAATTAAAGCCATCTGCTCATGCTTTGGCTGTTGCATAGCTTTTGTAAATGCTGTCTTCTTATATATATATATACCAGTCAATTTCATTTATTTAAAGTTGTTTTTGTCGCTGAAATATGTATGATATATAGTTTAATTTTATAAGGAGTAACCGCGGAAGATGATGTAAAGATAAACAATATATGGATATTATAGTTGTGGATAAATGAAGCATTCTAAAAAGTATAATGTCATTCAATTCTAAACATAAAATGGGAACCAAAACAAAATGTTTTCTTTAACAACCAACGACTAAATTGCAATTTTGGTCAGCCCTGTGAGACACGGTCCCATTTCATTTTAGTTTCAAGTCTAACATTTTGCAATTTCAGCCCCAAAATTCATAAATTACTAATGCGAAACACTTGCTGATTTTGCTCATTTTATCTCATATTTCTCTTGTATTATTCTTAATTATACAAAAAACTGGAATTATAAATGCTAAAGTAGGTTTTAGACTAAAATTGTAAAAATATTGACAAAAAATTTGTTTGTGGGGCCAAAAAATACAAATATGAGATTAAAACTAAATTTTTGCGACCAAAATAAAATAGGACGGTGTCCTATAGAACCGTAAATGTGATTTATACACAACATAATTAACCAACTTTGTGAAAAGAACCCTCAACTATAAATAAAAATAACCTAAATAATTTTCGGGAGGTATTCGTTGACATGAGTTCTATCTGATTTATCAAAGATTTATTGATAGTTTGGAATCGGGAAATGGTATTTACATGGTGTTTCGTGCTCGTAATAGCCTTGCTTACGTTGAGAATTTATGATTTGATGGATTAGATATATAGTGGATAAAATGTTGGATATATTAAAATTAGTAACTATAGTCCCACGTTTACTTTGTTGCATTAAGAAAAAATAAATAAATGTATCCACTCAAAAGAAAAAAGAAATAGGAAGAAATATCCGACCTCTAGAGGGGATACAAATATTACATTAAATATCCAAGCACACAAACATTTAATGTCGATAAAAAGTATTTGGGATAAAGTTGGATAATTCTTACTAATTAATAAACTCCAATCCAATCTTATCCATGCACAAACTAAACAAGAACATACTGCAAATATTTCAATTCATTAAAGTTTATATTTCAAAAATTAAATTATACTTTTGATAAAATATTAACATTGTATATGTAACGATTTTTTTTTTAAGTTCGACTAAGATCACTTAGCTTCGGGAGCCATTAGTCTTGTTTTTATTTTAAATAAGTTAAATTTTACAAATCTTAAGCTGCATATTGTCGGAAGAGAAATATTTTTAACTGCCAAAGTAAGAAAAAAGAACTCATAAATGTGGTGGGAAAACATTTTTTCCCATTCATTGTATCTTGTTTGGTTATTTTTAGATTATTTCGACTAATCACATCTTTCATCAAATTTGGCCTGTAAAGTGAGATATACATATATAGATTTGGTGCCAAAGTGTTTAATCTTATTAAGCTACGTACTACTTTCTCCCATGCCTGAACTTAATTTTATAATGAATTAACATAGATACATTTATGCAGATGCCTAAATGTAATTCTGCATATATGCTCCACCTAATTATATGAAATAACATTCATTGGATTTGTACCATATTCGATACAGCTAATGTTAAGATTTTCAGATGCTTCATTGAATGCATGGTGTGTGCTTATTAGTGTAATATATTTACTGTAGATACTCTCAGTTTTTTGTAAAATAAATCGGCAACAACTTTTATTTACCCTTTCATGGCAATACATAAATAGCATTTTCGCCAGCCATAAATAATGTTCTTTAAACTAGAGAATGTTATTTAAAATTGTTGTACGTCACAAAATTTTTATTTCGAACATATGAAACACATGAAAGATTATAAAAACACATTTAATTGATATATGATATGCGAAAAAAAAAAGTAAGTTGAATAATTTATGATCATTTCAATAATTTTCCTACTTAACGATTATATCAAGAGAGAGAGAGAGAACTAAACAAAATAAACAAATGAAATAATACTAGCCATATATCTTAAATATTAACGGATGTGGTTGTTTCTAGTTTTGTCATTGTACATAATTTTCACTAGATAAAATACGATCGGTCGAACTCTCGTGCTCAAGTTAAAATGAATAATGAAAATAGAATGTGATATATGCTCACGATTGGCCACGATCACCTTCCCAATAGTCAATGCGTCTAACTCGATTTTGTTATAGGGTTCTCAATATAGTTCTTTTCGTCAAATGTCTCAATTTTGGATTTGAATACACAGGCGTGAGAAGCCAATTATCATGGGTTATACCCCTTTTATCGAGTGAGTGTGGTAGTGAGTTTTATCTAATTGACTAGGTTGTGAGTGATTGATGGAAGTTTGAGGAAATCTCAGATTTAGCTATAGAAAGTTCAAGATCAGGATGATCTTGTTTTTAGTTGATCTTGTTTTTAGTTGTCGGGGGTGTTTGACTGTTTGTATTTAACGGCGAACACTATTATGGGTCGATCGAGGTCATGGATCTCAAAACTCGTTACTATTGAGATCTTTTTTTAAAAAATATTTTTAATGTTTTTTAATTTGTAAATTATGCTTAAAAAAATCCAAAAAAACATAAGAACTTCCAAGAATAATATTTGTAACAAAGAAAATACATAAACTATTAAAAAGGCATTTTTTTTCTTATTTTACATATATTAATCTTTCCCATGGAAACTCATCCACACACGCACACTCATAAATATCATTTCTTAACATGTTTATGAATATATCATATTATAATGTATGAAAATAACTGAGCTCGATACAGTAACGATACATGTCTTTTTATCGTACGTAGAAATCATTAATTAGTTTTTACCTTGAATTATTTTTGTTTGGCGGGGCATGTGGAATATCTGGTTTTTATAGGTATTGTCGAAAAAATGGAACGGAGATATAAATGATTGGACAAAAGATAGAGATTCACGACATATTTTTTTTCTGCCTAAACTATTTCATTAATTGGCTTTTTAATGGTTTTATTATTGTGAAAGTGAAAGAACCCACGACATTTTCCTCTCATGTTTCTTAAGGTAATTAATTTTTTGCCTCTCATCTTTTGCTTAAATCACTCACCTATTGCAAATTTATCTGTGGTTCGAATCCCCTGTTGCACAACGGTGTTATATATTGTGTTACATTGATCTGATCATTGACATGTGTACAAATTCACGAAAATAAATCACATACCTAAAGAAATGTTCTACCATTATTAATCTCTGATACACTTGTAGGTTATTACACAAAAATCATTTTGATCTAATATGCTTATTAGATATACTATATTTTGTTTGCTTTTGTCATTAAAAAACACACAGTCTATTCTTTCTTCTTTTCATGTCAACTTTACAATTATATATAATGTGTGTGCTCATGATAAATTTATATATCTCAGCAACTAACAAATTATATCAATGAAAACAAACCACTTTTTTGGCTATGTAATGAAGTTATCAAGCTAATTAAGAAAAAAGAAACCCTAATTTGACTATCTGCGAAGCTATTTGGTTTCAGACTTTGACCAATATATATATTATTAATGAGGTTTAAATCCTTTTAGAAAATTCTTCCAACATTGATAATATTCACCTATATATATCACATTTGAGTGTGCGTCCTGCATAGAACCTAGTATACATCAATGCCCTAAGTATAATATGCAAAGACGGGACGATTCAATCAATCTAATCGTTAAAATATGATGAGCTGACTCAATTTTTTTTTTGCCGTAACAAAAAGGATGGATTAGAAATTAATCATAATCAATCTAAGTATATGTATGGACAATAATTATTAATATTAAAAATTAATGGTCCAAAGTAATTAATAAGAACTAAAACAATAATTACGCAAAATATTTATTATGTGCACACGCTGCATTATAAATATGATTTTACACGTACGGTAGGCCGACTTGGATGGGTTTGGCATGTCTGGGCAGACCTTAGTGTTTTCTTTCAATTCCTAGAAATTCATATTAAAGTCGAATAATCTTTCCAAAAAAGAAATTCCCAAATCGATACAAATGATACTCAAAAGTTGTTACTATTTTGTTTTTTTTTTTCAATTCGAATTGTAATTTTTAGGATTTACTTCCATTTTTAATTATTTAACATAAAAACTAAATAAAGAGCTCCCATGAAACTGTTGTTGCATGCATGTGGAGATTACACACAAGATCATAAACGAATCATTATCGTGTTTTATATTGAACATTGTTTTGTGATACATTGATCAATGTTGGTATAGTACATTATAATGTAAAAAAAAAAGAAAAAATATATCATTATTTGAATAATACAGTTGTGATCAATTTTGTACAAAATATATATGTTATGCAATACATAATAACAATGAGTTCCTAATTCTTTCAACACTAACCATCAGTAAAAATCTTTTATCACTCAAATATTAAATATGAAGGGAAAACAAACAAAGGAAAATTTCTGAGCTGTTCAAATTCTTCAAGATGGAAGTCAGAAGCTCCCAAAACCGTGTGCCACCAAAACCATAATAATAAGACAAAAATTTGTGTTAGACTGCCTAAATGATTCAGACAGATCTACATAATTTATTTTTACCAACCCAAATCCGTAGTCGTCCCTGGACCCTAAATCCAAACACATATTCTCCTTGGATCTTAAATTTAATCCCGTCTAACGGGAGACCTTCTCTAATAATAATTTAGGTCGTGTAAAAAGAATATTGTTTGAAGAGGACAGATTCTGGTAATTCCATTTGAATTCTTGTGATAAAGAAGCATGTCACAGTGAGACTGACATTTGGGTTATTCTCGCAATGAATTGATTATTAAATGTATGTAGATGATGGTGATGGGCTTGTTCATCTGTTTTTCATTTATATAGACAAGGAAATAAAATCAAAACTCATATTCTTGAATTCGAAATGTACTTAAATACCAAAATAGGGCATGTATGCACGCGGATCTTGACCTAACGAAGTTGGAGCACCGACCTAATTTCAGACCTGCGAAATATTATTGAATGAGACATCCAAGTATCTAATAATGTAGTGCACTATTCCTCGATTTAAAAGACTAGTTCCAACAATAAAAATTGAGTCGTCTGTGCCTTAGGTTTAGATACATTACAATATTTTTCATTAATCATATATACATTCATCATATCAAAAATGAACCCTTCAAATTATGTATTCTTTTAGATGATCAAATAATGCATCTTGATTAATTGTTGTCTATTGAAACCAGAAAGCAACCAGGGACGCACCCAAAATTTTTTGTGAGGGGCTGAGCTCTTTATGAGACGCAAATTCGACGACAATATCATTTTCTCCAACCTATTTGTCTTTCTCTTTTTCGAATACACGTCAATGCTTCCATTATAACTTTTTCTTCTATCATATTTTCCAATAACCCCCAATACCCTCTTCTTCGTTTATCCAGTTCTAGAAACGATGAGAGCTATAAATATCCGTGATAAGCATTACAAAACATATTCAATAACATGGGTCCGTACATGCAAGCAACATCTTTTTGTTTTTTTGTTTTTCCCATGTGTTGCAGTTACTATTGAGATTTGAGAGTACATACCAATTGAATTTCACTTTTTTATTATTGCGAATATCATTCAAATTATGCTAGAAAAAAATCATATGAATACGCATAAATTAAAACAAGCGTATAACAACAATCAGATAATCTATTCCTACTATTTATCAAGAAATTTGTAAATGTGCAAATAAATGTACACATGTAACCAAATAAATTAAGAATAAGATGTTACATGAATATATGACCTTCAAGAAGATATGGCATCATTTGGACCATCTCCAATTCCCAAATATAGGGGAACATGATTTTTCTTTACCCCACTTTGCAGTACAAATCTCATGTGCAAATCGTGAAAATTTAAAGGAAACTACTTATCTTCCCAAATCTCAATGGATAGTGGTGTTTGATTATTACTTTCATCTGTTACAATGTATATATAAAATTGATAGATTAATTCTCTCTTTTTAACTATCTAAAAGTTGCAGCTGAATTTCCAACATAGTAAAAAACATGGTTAAACATATCATTCTAGCTAGTACTTTAGGGCACAAGAAGTGTTACTATTATATAAAAAAGGTAAAAGAAAATAATAGTAAAATTTATATGTGTGTGATGATTATAAATAGAAAAATCTGGACATGATTCAATAGAAGGAGACCAGTATAACTAAATTAGATAGTCATTAATCAATTTCTCTTTCTACTAAATAAATAAAAATTACTGTTTTTTTTCCTTTTGATGGAGCTAAACCGATTTTGGCTTGTATATCAAAATAAAGGAAGTAAATCATACTTGAAAATCATAGTAGTGTTTGAATTCGAGAATATTTATTCCAGAAGATTGGAACAAATTAAACTGACTACAACCATTAGGCTAGAAAACTTCAAAAATTTTAAGAGGAGGTCCCGTTAGACCGTCTAAATCATTTAGGAGAGTTTGAGTTTAGAATCCAGGGTGAGTATGAGTTTGGATTTAGGATTCAAGACGGGTATGGATTTGGGTTGGTGGAAACGAATTATTTAACACAAGCTTTTGCGAAATTTTAATTGAATACGGATGCTAACTTTTTATCAATGCTCAAAGCTAATTCAATCATGCTTCTACGACTCAAATTAAACCAATGTTAGTTTGTCTTTCAAATCACTGCAAGAACCTAGCTCCCTCGGTCACGATGAGATGATGTAATGTCCACGAAACTGGAAAAGTGAAGGTTTCCATCGCTAAAGATGGATGGCAAAGAATGCCCAAATGGTCCCAAAAATTTGGACCCAAGTCAAAATAAATAGACAACCAATGTCAATACCCATACATGCTAAAGGAATCTTTTCCAAATTAGACAATCAACTTTTGTGATGAAAGTGATCTTGTAAGTTCAATCTTGTGTTAACTCTTGTGTCATGCCCTTGTGCAGCTGCTTCTTCCTTCCTTAAAGTTTTGTATGCCGTGGGCTGTTGATGTTAGGCATACTCAATCAATAATTCTAACCATGGTTATGGATCTTTGCTTCGATAGAGAACCATGATTAGGGATCTATATAGGTAACTTGTTCTTGCATGTGCATTCTCTTCTACTCTGGAGTATATAGTTTTCTATGATTGGGGTAGGATAAATGGAGTTCGAACTCTAAACTTATTATAGAGTTTTTATATACCATATGAAAATTGTCCATAACTATCCTCTCGATCAGCTTTTTTCTGATGTTGAAACTTAATAAATGATTATAAATATCTAAAATAACTTTTTTTTTTACATTAGTGAAAAAATAGTATATTCACGTACACTCAATGATTTAGTTATCTTGTATAAGTTAAGGGTCATGATATTTGAAGTTCCATGTGTATCACTCTAGTTAGTCCAAATTTTCCACTACATAAAATTTCATCTCCCTAGATAAGGGATGCACACCACTATTCAACATTTTACAAAACCTACAAAACAAATACAAGTGTTTCCTAAATTCTAATTTAATTAATAAAAATAAAGATGGGGAGCCATGTATATGTAGCTATACTCTAATTTAATTAATAACAGTTCAGATCTGTATAAAAGAGAGAAAAGATACAGAACACCTACAAGTTTAATGCTAAAAAAAATATTACAAAGACAAAAAACGGCTTTTCTTTCTTTGTATAATCACTGAGAAATGAATAAGGTAATTGAGCTCAAAAAGACAAACAAAAACCATTTCTGTTCCATGCTAGGGCAGTAGCATGGGTGGCGTCCATTTGCTGAACTCCACCAAATCTCTATTAACTACACTTGCATTGTGCAGCCAAAACGTCTCGGCCGACTGATGGAATCGCCTCACTTTCTTCTCGAGCTCTCGGAGAATTCCAGTAAACGCAGAACATGATTCAGACTCAGGAGCATACACCCATAAGCACCTTACTCTTCTGCCTCGAGCGATCATTTTCTCTATCATCTTATCTGTGAGAAACACGAATCTATCTTTGTTAGACATTGGTAACAGTTTAACATGTCGGAGTACAAAAATACGACCTGGAATCGAGTCCAAGTAATCCAAAAGTTCTTTCCCTATTCGAGCGGATGGCCATTTGATCGAAATCTGGGTATAGTCGACTACATTCTGGAAAGGCAACTCCACTTGATCTGATAGGATGACCGGGACACACTCCTGTTCCATGCAAAAGACTACCAGCAATGAGCTCAAATAAATTGTATGTTGCAGTATTGTGCTGTGTGTGTAACCAAAACTGGGAAGTATCTACACAGACCACAAAGAATGACTCGTAAAAGCGAAGTGTCCATGATGACTCCCCACGTGGAGCAAGACAGAATTTTGCATTTCGAAGGTGTAGAAAGTAATCCCTCCTCCCAAGCTTTTCGGAGCCACTGAATTTCAGCTCTGGAGATTCCAACTGTTCACAGGATCAACATGCATATCTTTGGGATGGAATTATTGCATAGATCAAGGAAGCACGACTATAGTATAAATAATTAGGTTACAAAAGCTGGGCATCTCAGAAGAAATGAAGACAAGTAGCTCTCAGCTGAGGGTTTATCAACATTTGCTATGATCAACAGTAAAGCCAATCAAGTGCAAGGACAGTCTGAAAATAAGCAACCTTTTTGTCGCTCCAATACCTTAGAACCCCAACTGCTCTCTGGCCATGTCCACAAGTATTAACAGAACCAATAATAAACTTATCCTATACGCTACATAACGTATACATTTCAAAACAACATTATAAGCATATTTGTTCAACTACGCCTAAAAATCCTTTATTAAGTAAAAATTCTACTCACTTCCCTCATCCTTTTCTTGGAGGTCAGGGGACAATTCATCATTTTATACTCAATGAAAAGTGCGCTGTGTGCCTGCAAGTTTGTCGAGTAAATAAACTTTTTGACCTGTGTTTGTTATGGAAAACTATTTCCAGCCACAATAATGAGAAACTACTGATAGCATCTATAAAATCTACCACTTATATATTTTCCCCTATTTCCGCAATAGTTGTGCCTTTGGAAGCCTTACTTAGACTGAAGGATGCTGGATCAATGCGAGGATATCCCGAGCGAGTCAGCTAAACAGTCTTTGTTAATGCATTAAAAGGAAAAAGATATCTATCAGAAAGAAGAGAGATGTACCTTATCAGGATATTCTTTCGCAAGTTCTATCAATCGGAGACGGCCAGTTTTTCCTTGTGCTCGACCTAAATAATTCGCTAAATATTTCCTCCTCGATAAAGGCAAAGGATCAACAAACCTAGACTTTTGAACCGTCATCCCATCATCAACATTACCAGGTATGATAATATCTTTCCATGTGTTGAAGGCACTAATGTCCCGTTTATCTGTTCGGTCTCCCTGCATCCACGAGAAGACAAAAATCAACATTAATCAGGGAAAAGGATAGTAATTAAAGCTAGCAAAATTGTTTAAACATTTATTGTGAAAGAGTTTGCACAAAACTCTTAAACCATATCCATGTGAGAAAAAAATGCTTAAAGAGATCTATATCCAATGCAATTAACTTTTGTATCAACAAATTTGCATGCCTACAGGATTGAAAAAGATCCAAATAGCTCCATCAGTCTGGCGTACCATGATATATGGAAAAAGCCATTTTTTGGCTACATAAACCAGCAATTTATAAACATAAAATGCAATGAAGTCACATCAAACAGGAAAATTAACGCTTTACCATAGGAAGACAAGATGACCACCAAATAAAAAGGCATACCTCCGGAGTCAGGATAATAGACCGATTTATATATGTTGCCCAAGACTTGAACAAGTGAGCTCCAGCACCACTGCAGTAGAGGTGCAATATCAGAAACAGTATAACTTCACTCAGTGAAAGCCAAGAAGAAAATATAAAAAAGATTGTTTCACTTCCTTCTAAATCGCAGCGTGTTCATGGGTTTTGTCAAATATTATACTAATTACCAAGATAGGGAATGCAGCAGAAAAGTATAATAAGTTATGCTGGTGACATGTGTATTAATTATAAACTGCATCTGCAACTCATAAATCATAAGGGGAAGAAAACCTAATTAGTGAATTCTTAAGCCTCAAGCACCAACAGGTGATGCACATTAAACATTTGTTTTGTTTCTTGTATCCTAATTCATGATAACATATGGCTAGACAAGAACCCAGTTTATTTCCTCACATACATTTTTAAATTGTAGTCATTGATCTAAGAAGCATAACAAGAAACGAGGAGAATTGTACCTAGGGAACACAAAAATATGGTTGCGTCCACCAGATAACCTGAAATATGGCATTTGACTTAAAACCTGAAACCAAATAGTGCTAATTTATATAGCAATCGCATCATGATCGTGACCTCTTTCAAAGTGCCCATGCTTTGATAAAAACTAGTATTACCTTGACATAAGTGCTGTTGATCTCTTTATCATTAAGGCCTCCCATCATTCGAACACATTTAACATAAGATGGAACAAAGAATAGATCTGCTTCCTCTTTCTTTCTAGTTCGGAGTGCTGATTGTAAAAGCAACCTATGTATTTTAACCTAAAAACAAGCCAGTAATAAGACAAAAAATCAAAACTGCAGGAGGTGCTGCAAAGACCTCTACTTGACACCGTTTCTAACTACGTGATACATCAAAATATCATTCCCTACTAGGTGTCACGATCTTGTGAGTTAGTTAATTCAATTTCCTTCCTAGGTTCAGCAAATTTTTTAAGTAGATATTTAAACTTCAGTATCCAAAGCTTCATTAAAAGGCTAGATACTTATTACAGTCCGTTTGTATCATTCTCTTATCAAATTCACCTAAAATCCTCCTTCGAAGTGGCGAGCATTAAAGTCCAAACCGAGAGGATATAAAATTAGGAAATTCATTCTCAAAAACCATATTTAAATTCTCCATCACCCAAAGATTTAGATTTAGGTCAAATATCAAATAGTTATAAATAACTTCGAATGAGTGAGTTAAACAGTTAAATGCATAAAAAATGATCTCAAAAAATTAGTCTCAGCTTCAATGAAGTATCTCACCACAACTATAGAATAATAAACCGAGACCAGCTTATAAAATTTTTAATTATCTTTCACGCTCATTACTACATGCAGTTTTCAATCAGTCTTTAAATAAAACCACCTCATGCTATATTTAAAAAAAATCAGGAACAACCCTCATATCATAATTTTGGCCATTCCCCTCCAAGAAATCCATATATCAACATGGGCAGTATCCAGTAGTCTTTCCTCTACAAATAACCAACAAAATACTAACTTTGTAATCGCATGATAATTGTCGAAACCACCTCTATATCGAACTCCTCTCAATTATCAGAACACGTGACAGTATTGTTGTTTGATTCGCATAAAAATATGAAAAAGAATCCGCCTTCACCATCACTTGATCAATTTGCAACACAGACAATCGCGATTAACATTTCTCAATCATGAAAACCTAATCCTCTCTTTCAATATATCAACTATATCGAATCAAATACAGCTACCGAATAGCTAGCATCTACCCAAAAAGCTCGAATTCAAATTGATTAATATTACCTGAGTGCCCCATTGCCCTTTAGCACAAGCATCTGCGGAAATCTTGCCATCGCGGCCGGCCAAGAGAAGATTCAAACCGTCGATCTCGCGCTCGTCGTACACGTAGATCTTCAGATTCAGGTGGTTACCATGACCTCCGGATGGAATGAATTCGTTCGACGCGGAGTAATGATTGGCATCGGGGAAAGAATTGCGGTAGGATGAAGAGCAGGGGCCAAGGGAGTGGTCGAAGAGCCTAGTGAGAAAGAAGGTGGCGGCGACCAGTGCGAGGGCGGCGATCTGGTGTATTCTGGTGCAGGGGGTGAACTGTTGAGGGTGCGCGGAGAAAAATCTGCCGCCTTTGTTGCCGGAATTTAAGCTCGCCATTTCATCAGAGTGAGATAGCAGCACACTGAGCTGATGATGAGTCGTTCAAAGGCTGGTCAAAATAAAATGTTTCAAAATCTTTTAGGAAAATCTTTATTAGTTTTTTATTTCATCATTCGACTAAAAAAATTTATTCATCCATCTCTCGCGCACTAATTTAAAAAAGAAAAAAAAACAGAGAAGTTTCTCCAAAAATCGAATATTTTTTTTCACTCTTCCATTAAACCATATAATAAGTATTTTCATTAAATTGAGATAGAAATTTGTATTAAGGTCCATTCCATTTGATGGATTTAAATATTTACTCAAAAAAAAAAGAAAAAAGATTTAGGTCAACAAAATTACCTTAAATTTAAGTGCTCGTGATTCTTTTATTTTTAATTCAGGTTAACAAATAAATATAGAAAAAAATGTTAAAATTTAGTTAGTAATCTCGATTAAAGTTTGGTATATCTTAGTAGAGTTTATAAATTCCAACGGGGCATATAACATCTTGCTTTATTAGATGCCAGCTCGACGTTGCAAATAGGGCCTGTTCAGCGGAAGGAACAACTGCTATTAAGTACTAATTAAGAATCAAATTTAATTTAAATATTTTATAAACGCAAATGAGTATTTCTATCTTTGTTTGGAATATTATTATGCTTCTAGTAGTATTTGAGACCAACATGATTTATTGGTTCATAAAAGTTCTTTTGCAATGTACTACATTTTAGTCGGCAGTGGATTTAGAAGTTGAGTATTGTGGGGATTTCAAATTGAATATCACACTTGAGAAATTTTTTATTCATTGTGGGGGCTCCAAATTGAATATCACACTTGAGAGATTTTTTATCCATTGTGGGAGCTCAAATAACATAAATATCACTACAATTCTCGCATAAGATTCCCGATCAAATACCTCTACTAAAGAAATTCTCGATTTTCCGTGGAGTCGGCTGATCCTATAAGCCCAAGTGCAGTGTCGCCCCTGATTTTACTTCTTATTTTATTTTAGAGTAGTTTATAATGAAAGGATACAAAGCATCGTATATGATTACGTGTATTTAATAAAAAATGATTATATATGATAAATTAGCGATATAATTAAATTCATGCACAGTATCTTATAGTTTGTACAAGGATCTAGCATCTATCTGTTTTTCCTTTTGTATTTAGCGCTAATGAAATTTAAATGACTGTCGTTTTGTCCGAATAATTACACGTAGGATTCCTATAAATCTTGCTCGGACAAAAATATCATAAAGTTTAAATTATACAATCAAATGATGAATTAGTTGTCCCTTTATCTAATAAGGAAATATTCTTTAATTCAATTTCCCTTATTCTACAAGGTCTTCACTCATTAATTGATTTCACACTCATCCATGAACAATGTCATAATTCAGATTTCAGAAACTGTTTTTACATTTATATATAGAATATATGAATTACACGCAAAAAGTATTCTTTTTTAAAATAGACACGATGATCGTAGAGATAACACTTACTATATTCATCTGCATACACTTTTAAGACTTTCTCACAATTGCCACTCCCTTTGTCCCTAAATAAATATGCGACGATGATGTCTCTCGTTAGACTGCTTAAATGATTTAAGTGAGTTTTAGTTTAGGATTTAGGGAGAATATGTGTCTGGGTTTAGAATCCAATGTAAGTGTGAGTTTGAATTGATGAAAATGAACTATTTGAATCCACCTAAATTATTTAGGCGATCTAACGCAAAGTTTCTTCACATATGATTCATCATTCTTTTTGGTATGTCAATAATAATTCTCCAACTTTTTCTACGTATTCTTGCAATAATTTACAAATATTGGAACTTGTATTGTGACACATTACATAGAAAGAAAAAACATCATCGTAACTAGTTTGGCTTTTATAATTAACTTTCTAAAAACAACTTCTCATTCATGCATGTGAAAATATAAGGACTGTTATTTTATCTTTTTTTTTTAAAAAAAAAAACATGACAAATAGCATAATACTTCTTATATATAATAAAAAAGGTATTTTCTTTTATCCCAGTTATCACCCTGTGACGAGTGTGTATAAACTACTTTTTTTTTCTGAAGAAAAGGAACTTTAAAAGCATAACACAATCACAAAAGTGTAGCCACATTTATTTATTATTTTATAAGAAACATTTTTATTTATTTATTTAGTAATAAAAGGAATAATGTCACTTATTCCTTGACATTAATTTGCTCCAGAAGAGAACAAAAATGGCATTCATGCAGCTGTTAGAGACCTCTCGATCACATGCTATCACGTATTTAAATGGCATGCAAACAACTACAAATTTCTCAAATCATCACCGATTTCTCCATCTTCATTTTTTCCATTACAAAGAAAATGAGTAATTTCTTACAGGATCTCTGTTTGGTCTTTCTTCTGTTTCATTTGTTTTTCCTTCAAATCTCACGAGCCCAGCTCCAAGTTGGGTTCTACTCCCAAACATGCCCTAATGCAGAGTCCATCGTCAAATCTGTTGTGAGAGAAGCCACCCTCAATGACCCGAGAATCCCTCCCCAGCTTCTTAGACTCCATTTCCATGATTGCTTCGTCGAGGTTATTTTCGTAATTCCACCTCTCCACGTAATGTTATTTTATTTCATTATTATTATTATTATTTTTATTTGGTGAGTTTGTGGTTAAAGGGTTGTGACGGTTCAATCTTGATCGAAAACGGGTCGGAGTCCGAGAAAGAATCACCCGGACATGCAGGAGTCATGGGATTTGATCAGATTAAACGAGCCAAACAAGAGCTTGAAGCCCAGTGCCCTAGTATCGTGTCATGCTCCGATATCGTTGCTATGGCCGCTAGAGATGCCGTCGCTCTAGTAAGCATCAACGCGTGTCTTATATGTTAGATGTGTCATTTTATACACGATTAGATTAAAAAAAAGGATAAAAGAAAAGAGAATTAAAGAAGCTATTGTGGAGATAGGTGATGCATTCTTGAGATTTATGGTAAAAAGGTGGAGCGGTGATATCATTTTGTTGACTTGATTCATGCAACATTCATCTTTTTCTCCCTGCTATCCCTCTCGCATACGCAATAATTATTTGAATGAAATTATAAAGAAAATAGTAATTTAATTTATTGGAAATTTTTATTTGCAGGCTGGAGGGCCAGATTATGAGGTAGAAACTGGAAGAAGAGATGGAAGAGTTTCCAACAAACAGCTTGCAAATGATATGCCAGAAGTGAACGACTCCATCCAAACTCTCAAATCCAAATTTAGAAACAAGGGTCTCTCGAGTAAAGAACTCGTCCTACTAAGCGGTAATTTAAACTTCCACGTTATTTATTTACTATTTTTCTGAGAATTATCAATTTAGGAACTCGAAATAGTTAGTCATCCTGGACCCGAAAGATAAATTATTAATTCAAGACCCGAAAGACC
The DNA here is from genome assembly GCA_001278415.1 of Ocimum tenuiflorum. Taxonomy (NCBI): domain Eukaryota; kingdom Viridiplantae; phylum Streptophyta; class Magnoliopsida; order Lamiales; family Lamiaceae; genus Ocimum; species Ocimum tenuiflorum. The sequence continues at coordinate 18 of AYJT01058430.1, read as the reverse complement.
CCGATATTTCAATCCTGG
>AYJT01058429.1:0-14349 GCA_001278415.1 Ocimum tenuiflorum | reverse complement strand
GTTCCACTCGATGAATATTGACTGTTGTGTGAATTAGCATCATGAAGCATAGAGGCCACGGATTGAAATTTGAGATCTTTAAGGTCCAAATCAACAACTAAACTATTTTTTAAGTCTTGAATTGATATTTTTCCGTTATTTTTATTATTGCTTGCTTGTATAAATTTTGTTGAATATTAATACAGGAGCGCACACAATTGGTACAACTGCGTGTTTCTTCATGCCAGAAAGACTATACAATTTTGGTGGGAGCAACAATTCCGATCCTGCAATTAATCCTCAACTTCTACCAGAATTGCAAAGGCTATGCCCTCCAAATGGAAACGTGAATGCAAGGATTTTTCTGGACCCATCATCGAGCGACAAATTTGACGATCAAATTATGCAAAATATCAAGAATGGGTTCGCTGTAATAGCATCGGATGCTCGACTTTACGACGATGGTTCGACCAGAAATGCGGTGGATTTCTACGCGGGTGGCTCACAGTTTCAGCAGGATTTTGCCAAGGCCATGGTCAAGATGGGAAGGATTGGAGTGAAGGTGGGTGAAGATGGGGAAATTAGACAAAATTGTAGTTCCTTTAATTGAGTCACGTCTTCAGAATGCGACAATTATATATACTTTTGAAGTATTGCACGGCAATAACATATTATATATTTACTACTCTAGAGATGAAATAGCTGTTTGTGTCTTATATTAATTTGCATTAAAAGATTACCTAATTTGTGGGTATATGTTTGTTTGTTGTTTTAATGATTTACAAGAGTTGCTATGTTTGGGATTGTATTTATTGTTAAGTAATTGATAGTTTAGAGTTCATGGGTCTTATAGATTGTGTTATGTTGAATACTTTCATCGACCAACCATTAATTTCAAAAGACTTGTAAAAGTAATGGCCAATCCAAGAATATAAAAAGTTTAACTATAGCTTTAGAGGTCTGAGGCCACACCAAAATGATTTTCGAATTAGTTAAATTTTTTTGTTGAATGAACCCTCTTGTGAATAAAACGGTAATTAAAATGTTGTGGGGGGCAATATTTAAAATAAAGATTCAAGAAGAAGAACAATGCAAGAAAGATGAGTGAAACACACATGGATTTATAGTGGGTTCGAGTTTTCCCTTAACATCCACCGTCAATCAAATCAAACTCATATGATATTTCTCATTCAATGTGAAAGAGATTATAGAGGAAATTCTCGCTCGACTCTCCTATCCACAATGCTTTTTGAAAAATGTTATAAAATGTACAAAAATAGTATGTTTAAATGCAAGCTATAATCCAGTTGTAATAGGGGACAACATGTTGGACCACCTCAACATAGATAAGCTTCAACTATTACATATAAACAACTCCTTTTATAATCAATCATGCTCAACATTCGAAAGCTGAAAATTTTACAATAGCTTGAAAACTTGAAGTAGTTTGAGAACCAAAGATTCTGTTGAGTTATTGGCCCGATTTCTTGTGGCCTCTTTATCCTTGGGGTGGGCTTGACCCATCTCCCCTTCTTACCCTGGTTTTTCTAAATTAGGATTTCCCCACCCTATATCATATCCATGACCATAGCCCTCTTGACTAAGTGAGAAAAGCGTGAGTTCTACACCAGCTATCCTATCTCTCGGCCTCTTTCTTATTTTCGCTGCGGTATCTGTCAATCTAGTAGGGAAGCCCTCATGGCCTTTATTGTTATCCCTTTTGTGGTGATTCTCTCGTGATTCAATGGCACCCGCATTTGTCCCTTGTGTTGAGCTTTTGAGAGTACTCGGTGTAGAAACCCGTCTTGGCGGCATACGATGGTTGCTAGCAAATTGGATTTGCGCCTTGGAGACTCTATGCCCGGTGTGCTGTGTGCGAGGATTTTCGTGGGTGTGAGGAACCTAAGCCAAGGCTGCCACATCAATTTAGATACTTCTAGGCAACAACGAAGTTCTGCATTTGGAGCCCCGACTACCCCCAATCTATACCCAACATACTCTAATAGTTCGAAGACTCAAAGTAGTACAACGACTTTTAAATAACCGAAGTACTCAGAGTACATAGTTGAAAGATCAGAGTACATAGTTGAAAGATCAAAGGCGCCAATAGTTTGAAGACTTGAAGTGAATTGAGACTTCAACTAACATTATGTGTTTTTCTGGAGATGGAACTAACATAATATTATGCTTGTATATCTATGGATTTTTTTTTTCAGATTTTTATTTTGCGTTTCAAATAAATAATAAAACATAATAATAACTAATAAACAAATCTCAGAAAGACTGGAATTAAAATTAGCAAATTTATTACTTATTAGGTAATCTGGATATTATTACAGAAATAGTTAGGGTAGATGGGGTTCAGCTATTTTATGTTTTGTTACCTTCAATTATTGATTTTCAAAATCAGTATTCTCGGCACAATCACTTTTTTTAACAATTAAATTTTTTAATGCACATATTTAAAATATGTTACCAGTTTCATAAGATGATTGACATATGTGAAATGCGATCAGTTTCATGAAAGTTAAGTATGAATTTGAGTCATCGTCAGAAATAAAATTATTTTGTTTTGTAAATATTTAGTTTTTGATACTATACTTTTTAAAATGGACGTAGAATTAAAAAAAAATAATACTTGATACAAAAGAAATATAAGTGACACGCAAATCTATTATTATGAGGAGGTCTTCGGTTAGACTCCAAAATAATTTAGGCAGATTTTGATTTTAAAAATATGAATTTGAATTTAAATTTTAGATACAGAAAATGAACTATTTAGATTCGGTTATGTAGGTGGTTTGAGGCAAAGTTTTTGCCATCGTCAATAATCTATACCGTATAATACACTAAAATAAATCTTATAAATATCGCTCGATTAATTTGTTTGAGCAAACAAACATTTTATCAAGTAAAAAAGGTTTCTCGGATCAAATCAGATAGTGCAATATAAATCGAGAAGTTATTTCTTCTTCCCCCCTCCTACTTCTTGTTTCTATTTTCTAGGGCTTTTTCCTTTCTCGCTCTCTTTCACATACACTCAAGCAAGCTCTCTCCAAAACTTGTATACGACATCCACTTGTTCCTCCACCAAACCAAATTTCATTCAAACTTTCAGCTTTTCTCCCATCGTTCGCGGATAATTCTAATCGCCAATCGTGATGCCTCGACGGAGAGACGAATATGACGACGTCGACGACGAGGAGGAGTACGACGCCGTTGATGAAGAAGACGAGGAAGCCGATGACTACGACGACGGGGGAAAAGTGAAACGGAAGAGGGGTAGGTCGGATTTTATCGATGACTACGCGGAGGAGGATGAGGATGAGGAAGAGGACGACGACGATGAAGATTATGGCGGTGGGGGAGGTGGCGGTGGAAGAGGAGGGAAGCGCCACAGGAAGGCAGCCTCGGAGTTTTTTGATGAGGAGGCTGCTGTTGATAGCGATGATGAAGAAGAGGAAGAGGAAGGGGAAGACGGTTAGTATAATTCTTTTGCTATCTCGTTGCGTAGGAATTGGACTTTTAATTAGTTTTGGATTTGGATTTTGAGTTATTTTGCCAATGTGGCTGGCAGCTGGGCAATTTAGGAGAAATAGCACCAAGATGAGAAGTGATATTTGGGAAGTAGGGTTTCGCTCCTTCCCGTGTTCATAATTTTATTAACATTAACACTGGTCTATGTAATTCCACATGTAGAAGAATTGGACTTATGCTCTTCATACGAAGAGTTCAATGTAACAGATAAGTGATATGATTTGAATGCCCTAACAAATCGATTACAAAAATGTGGTCTTTCCCTCAGTGAACGTGTTACTCAAATATTTTTTCTCTTCTTCTTCTTTTTTTTATTAATAACGGCAAGTGCGGATTTTAACTTATGATTGCTTTTTTGTTTTTACTGATATTTTGTTTCTTAGATTTAGGGCCTTAACTTTTGTTGCAGAAAAGGAGTAGATCCCCTTCTACTTTTACCGCCTTTCTTCTTCTGATATTCTAGGCTTATTTCCCGACGTTCACCTGTTTGTATGATTAGTAATCGTTTTTAGTAATCAGTATATCTGCATATATTTTGTATATATTTGTGATAGGCTCTTGACATGCTTGCATTCAAGAATGCACACACATGTTCAAATATTGAGAAAGAGTAGTTATGTCTGGTCAAGAGAGAGGATTTACAAAGTCTAGACACTTGGATAGAAATGATTAGATAATAAGTGCTTGGTCATTAGATTTTGATGAGAGCGATATGGATGTTAATGATGCTGTGTTGGTTTTACTCTTGCTATAATGCATAAGAACAACATTAAAAATATATATTTTTTTTGCATGTAGATTAATGTGGTATAATTTAGACAATAGATGTTTCACTGCCTCAACCTTCCAGTGAATGGAGAACGTGGCCACATTAATGGGTTATTCACTGGACATTGTTATTTCTCTATGCTGCAAGTGTTGGAACTTCCATTTGTTCTCAGTATCAGTTTTCAACTCTCTGTACTCCTCCGCACTGGATGGTGGTACACTGGTACTCATGCTTTGTGCAACCAGTGTAATTTTGATATGGAAGTCCTTGGTCCTTTTAGTATATGTGATGGCAGTTCTGATTCGCTTATTTGAACTCCTACTGCCTTTGCTTTTTCTTGCTGTATCCATGATCATATTTACTTCTATATTGTATTTTTATCTTTTGGGATCTGGCTGTACAGATTTCATTGATCCGGGAGCTGATTTACCTGATGAGGATGACAGACGATTCCGTCGTCCGCTTCTTCCTCGCGAGGATGAGCAAGAAGATGTTGAGGAAATTGAGAGAAGAATTCAGGAGAGATATGCTAGGAGCCTTAATGTTGAATATGATGAGGAGGCAACGGATGTAGAGCAGCAAGCTTTACTGCCTTCTGTTAGGGACCCCAAATTATGGATGGTGAAATGTGCGGTATGATAAATGAGAGGCTCATACTGAATTAAGTGTTAAAAAGTAGCAAAATGTCAATCTAAGTTCTTTATCTGATATTTTTAACCTTTTATGCTATACAGATTGGCCGTGAAAGAGAGGTGGCTGTTTGCCTTATGCAGAAGTGCATTGATAGAGGACCTGAATTGCAAATTCGATCCGCCATAGCACTCGATCATCTAAAAAATTATGTGTACATAGAGGCAGATAAAGAGGCCCACGTGAGGGAGGTATATCAGCTGAGTTCATTTCTCTTTTCTTTTTGTTTACAACTCCCTGAGTTTGTGATCTTACCTAATTTAACTATTTAAGTTCTATATGGGGGATAAATGTGATTTTTATATGGTTCATTACAGGCTATCAAGGGTATGCGTAACATATTTACGGGTAAAATTATGCTCGTCCCTATCAAGGAGATGACAGATGTTCTGTCGGTTGAAAGCAAAGCAATTGAAATCTCTAGGGATACCTGGGTCAGAATGAAGATTGGTACTTATAAAGGGGATCTTGCAAAGGTTTGTATCATTGTTGTCTTTGTTTCCTTTGTGCTTCTTTTCTCCTTTTGTTTCTTAGCATATAGATGAACCTTTTTTTCCCCTTGTTATGCAAGGTTGTTGATGTGGACAATGTGCGGCAGAGAGCGACTGTAAAATTGATTCCAAGGATTGATCTGCAGGCCTTGGCTAACAAATTGGTATGCATTTGTAGTTTGAATTTCATTATTGCTTAAATATTCTTAAATGGCTAAAGTTTTCCACATACTATTCTTCTATGTAATTAGTGAACTACCACAACTTTTTTTTTTTCTAATATTTAAGTGTTCTTAATTTTGTTGTGTACCTCAGAAAAAATGTTGCATATATTGATGATATTAATTCTTCAACAAAAAGCATGCAATGAAATTTTACTAACGAACTTAGTGATAATGAGAACGTTGTCTCATTTCAGGAAGGGAGGGAAGTCCCCAAGAAAAAAGCGTTTACTCCCCCTGCACGGTTTATGAATATTGATGAAGCTAGGTATAGCTCTGCTATTTCTAACATTCCTTTCTTCCTCATAATTATATTTATTCTTTTGTAACATAACTTCACTTTTATAATCCAGAGAGCTTCATATACGAGTTGAGCGTAGACGAGATCCAGCTACTGGTGATTATTTTGAAAAAATCGAAGGGATGATGTTCAAGGATGGTTTCTTGTATAAAAATGTTTCGCTGAAATCACTCAGCACTCAGAATGTGCAACCAACCTTTGATGAACTTGAGAAATTTAGGCAGCCTGGTGACACTGGGGATGGTGACATGTCAGGCCTGTCCACACTCTTTGCGAACAGAAAGAAAGGTCATTTTATGAAGGGTGATAGGGTTATAGTTGTCAAGGGAGATCTTAAAAACTTGAAAGGATGGGTGGAGAAAGTTGAGGAAGATACCGTGCATATTAAACCAAACGAAAAAGGCCTTCCTGTAAGTAAATGTAATAGATTTTCATTTATACAATATCAATTTACATGTAGGATGCAGACGGGCAGCTGTTGAAAAAGAAAATTACCATGTTTTATCTGGTGGTTTTCAGAAAACTCTTGCTATCAGTGATAAAGAACTCTGCAAATACTTTGAACCTGGAAATCATGTGAAGGTTGTGTCAGGTGCTACTGAGGGCGCAACTGGTATGGTGGTTTCAGTTGAAGGACATGTTGTGAACATAGTCTCAGACACAACGAAAGAACTTGTACATCATCATATTTCTTAATTTATATATAACTTAATTTTTGTATCAGCAATTGAGCATGTGTTTTGAGCTCATACATCTTTTTGCTTTCTTTAGCTCCGTGTCTTTGCTGACAATGTTGTTGAGAGCTCGGAAGTAACATCGGGTATAACTAGGATTGGTGATTATGAGCTTCATGACCTTGTGCTACTCGAGTATGTGTTATTTAATATTGTTATAATTCCTTTTACCAAATTCCCGTTATGTTTATCTCATCGGGAATGTTCTTGTGCAGTGATAATAGCTTTGGTGTGGTTATACGAGTAGAGAGTGAAGCTTTTCAGGTGAGTGTCTCAAAACAAGAAAAATGAAAATTATCGATTCATTGTTCCTAAGTTATATTTGCGATCAGGTTCTTAAGGGTGTTCCTGAGAGACCTGATGTTGCACTTGTGAGGTTAAGAGAGATTAAATACAAGATCGACAAGAAGATATTTGCAAAAGATCGGTTCAGGAACACATTGTCCGTGAAAGATGTCGTTAAAATTCTTGACGGTCCATGCAGGGTGCGTCTCCAACTCTTTTTGTTTTTACTTAAGATAAGTTCTGATTGTAGTTTGGAAAAGATATTGGTTATGCTTATTATATTGCTTACTAAGTTAGTTATCTTGCCACATGCCAGGGCAAACAAGGTCCCATTGAACATATCTACAAAGGAGTTTTGTTTATTTATGATCGGCACCATCTTGAGCATGCAGGATTTATATGTGTAAAATCTGAGTCTTGTATGATGGTTGGTGGATCACGGGCGAATGGTGAAAGGAATGTATGAATCTCAAATGTCTCCTCAAGTTTCCATTAGACTTGCTATTTGCATATTTTTCTTGGTCACATTTATTGACAATGCCTTTTTGGCAGGGTAATGCCTTGCCACCAAGATTTAACAATCTGAGAACACCACCACGTGTCCCCCCGTCTCCAATGAGGCCACCAAGAGGTGGTCATAGCAACTGTAAGTGACTGCAAAATATTTGACTATCTGACTTGTCCTTGTTAGTCTTCCTGTGGGGTGATTATCCATCATTGCTCTTAAGATTCAACACTGATACACTTGATTTAGTTGTCTGTATATCACATTTTTTGATTGTTAGGTTTACCCTGTAGATTCTCACTTGTTAAGATCCAACAATGTTTTTGGTCATAAAGTTTATTTTACACTTCTCATGTATATAGCTAATTTTAAATTGAACAGTTGGAGGAAGAGGAGGCGGAAGAGGTAATGATTCTTTAGTCGGAGCTTCTGTAAAAATTCGTCTTGGCCATTACAAGGGATGCAAGGGACGTGTGAAAGACGTCAAAGGTTCTACTGTACGCATTGAATTAGAGTCGCAGATGAAGGTTGTTGCAGGCAAGTTCCTCCTTTCGAGCAAAACTTTTTTTCTTCCTTCCTTCCTTTTTTGGTTCTCTCTCTCTCTCTCTCTCTCTCTTACTATTGGATGGTGGCATTGGCCCTATGCAGTTGATCGTAGTCATATTTCAGAAGTCAATGTTTCTGCTCCATTAAGGTAATCAAGGATCCTTTTGGAGTTTTTTCCCTTGGTTTTTAAATTTATATTTACATTTTCTGATTTATACTTTACACCAGGGATAATTCCAGATATGGCATGGGAAGTGAGACCCCGATGCATCCCTCACGCACTCCGCTGCATCCGTATATGACCCCTATGAGGGACTCCGCAGGTATTCTCATTTGGATAAGTGCATTCATTTATCTTATATTTCAGTTACGTTTTGATTGTGATCAGCTGGTATCTTCTGGTCCGTAATTCTTTTGCAGTTACTCCTTACCATGATGGTATGAGGACACCTATGCGTGACCGAGCATGGAATCCCTATGCACCGATGAGTCCACCAAGGTATTTTTTCCTTAAAAAAGATGTATGTAGATCGAAGTATCAATTTGTTAGTTTGGATATCAACAAGTTTTATTGTTTCCATCCAGAAGTAAGACTGTTATTCACTCATTACGATATTTAATAAGGTTTGTATCTTTTTGAAAAATATGAATCTATATGTGGTATCCTGTAACCTGTCTTATCTGAACCCTGATTAAATATTTAACTATTGTTAAGCTATTGAAAAATCTAAATATGTATCTTTTGTTCTGATAATCTCTATATTCCCTGCATAACGAGTTAATTAATGATACATTTAAAATCAGTTTTATTGGATGCAAAGTTTCATTATACTCACTAACTTGTAATTTGAGTTATCCTTTCTATTTGATGTTAATGGAATTATAATGATCAAATGCCAGGGATAATTGGGAAGATGGAAATCCTGGCACTTGGGGAAGTAGTCCGCAATATCAGGTATCCTGGGGCATTTAAGTTCTCTGAAGTCCACTTGCTACTCTTTCACTGTAATAATCTTTTTAATTATTTCAGCCAGGAAGTCCTCCTTCACGAGCATATGAAGCACCTACACCTGGTTCTGGCTGGACAAATACTCCAAGTAACAATTACAATGATGCAGGCACACCACGAGACAGCGGTTCTGCTTATGGTGATTTGAAATTTCTCTCATTGTATTACAATCTTACCCAATTCTTGAAAATGGCATTTTACGCGAAATTGTGTTTGTTTTTCCAGCAAATGCTCCAAGCCCATACTTGCCCTCTACTCCAGGTGGGCAGCCTCCAATGACGCCAAGTTCTGCATATTTACCTGGAACACCTGGTGGGCAACCAATGACACCTGGAAGTGGTGGCTTGGATATGATGTCACCTGTTGTAGGTCTGTCATTATTTTGCTCTTGCGATATACTTATTTTGTACTTATTCTGAATCTTTTTTGAAACTGTTTTTTTATATTATTACAATTTATGGAACTCCTTTCTTGCAGGTGCTGATGGGGAAGGGCCTTGGTTCGTGCCAGATATTCTGGTCAATGTTCGTAGGCCTGGTGAAGACAGTACACCAGGAGTTATAAGAGAGATTCTTCCGGTATATATTATTTATATTCTTATATTTCATGTATGCATGTGTGTGTGTACTGGTATTTCGTCAAGAAATGGGTAGCAGCCATCTGCTACAGTTTACTGTAATGCTTTACCTGATATATGGGGTCTACAGAATATTTCCTTTGGATAGTCATAACAAAAGATGCTAAATTTTTCTGATTGTTTGTCTGTGTAGGGTCATGATTCACTAATAAATGCCAAGTAGGGTTGTCTTTTCCTTTCTTTTTTCTGTTTTTTTTTTTTAAATTATCAAAAGTATTAGATGAAGCTTCACAAAAGATACGCAATTGCAGATCAAGGTTGTCTACTCCCATTGTTTTAGTTAGTTTTCAGCTTCATGCTGATGACACCGCCTCTTCTTTATTGAATGAGTTCTTTGCCATGGCCCTTTTGAATTTTGATGCATGAATAAAAATTGATGATCTTTTTTGTTTTGTCCAAGTTGTGCCATAATTGCACACTATGTGGATGATAAACTCTTCAAAGCGAGTGACTACTGATGCTGTATTGTTTTTGTTATTGTTTAGGATGGGTCGTGTAAGATAGCTCTGGGATCAAGTGGTAATGGTGAATCAGTGACTGCCCTTGCCAACGAAATCGATGTAGTGCCACCAAGGAAGAATGATAAGATCAAAATCATGGGAGGTGCACACCGCGGGTCCACCGGGAAGCTTATCGGCATCGATGGAACCGATGGAATTGTCAAAGTGGATGACACACTAGACGTCAAAATCTTAGACATGGTAATATTAGCAAAACTAGTTCAAGCTTGAAAATGAAGCCGTTAATCACCTTAGGCTGAGGTGGACATTTTGGAAGTTAGCAGCAACTAGTTCAATGCTAAAATGTGCAAACTGGCAGGCAAAAAATGGAGCAATGATAGTCTTTAGATGCATGATTATGATTGTTACACATAGGAAATGATCAGATCAGCTGACTAAGTTTTGTGGTAGTAATGATTCATTTGCTGTATATTAAATGACTTGATACTGATTTAGGACAAGTGTCCAAACATATGACCCCTTTTTTTCTTTCTTTCCAAGTTGAATTTTCAATTGTACAAATAGTCTAAAGTACAATAAATCGATAAGTTTCCATTGTCCTTGATTTAAGTTCGAGAATAAGAGATTGCATGCTAGTGATTCCTTTCGTCCGAAATGTAGAACTGGAGTGGATTTTTTTTTGATCTTTTCAGATTTGGAAAAGCAAGAATTTTTATTATTTATTATGAATTAAAATTTAAAGAACAAAATTATACGAAATTTTGGAAAAAAACGATGCTTTTCATTCCAAATTTTGATATTTTTCATTTACTCTACAATAATATCACAAAATGTTTATTCGTACTTTGCTAGAAATATTACATATATATTTGTGCAACTTGGAGAGTTTATTTCTACCTCAAGGCATGTTATGAGGTGATATTCATGCATATAATGTTAAGAAATCAAGTTATAAACATTAATATTATTTGACTATAAGTCTATAGTTTAGCTATATTTACAACATACAAATGCTTTCTTTTAAAAATTTGATGATAAATCATATTATCTATATAGAAAGGGGAAAACAAAAGTTCATAATAGGTATGGGAAAGAAGTGGTATTTTAACCTTCATATAAATTGTAAGAAGCTAAATTGAAATTTACGTAAGTTTACATTGTTTCAAGTTGTTGAAAAAATGAATATTACCTTTGTAATTAAAAGATAGTTTTATAGAAAAACGATCAATAACAATTAAAAATATCATTTTTATTATTTGAAACATGGATAATTCATTGATTAACAAATTCATTTTCATTAATATAATTTTGAAAATGTTATCCATGCACGGGTAAAACTAATTATATTACTATAACAACATCAATTTCCCATAAAATAATTTAATTTGTCTTTTCCTTGTTATTGCCATTGTACGGATGCTTGGTTGCAAATTTTAAGATTGTATTTCCATAATTCCACACCTACGTAATGAATGATTATTTCGATTTGACATAAAGCAATCAAGATTAGACAGATTTGAAAATTGCCACAATGACCGAAAAAAAGAAAAAAAAACAAAGGGCGGAAAACATCATGGAAAATATTATTTATGCTACAGAAGTTTTCAGATAGAGCACCACACCAGCTGCTCAAAAACACACACACACAGGATACAACAACACCAAACGAGAAACAAAACAAGGCAATCATAACGAAGAAGACGATTACATCATCATCATCATCATTTAGATCTGTTGCTGCAGATTTTCCGATCACTCACTCCATTTTAACCACGCAACGGAGCCCCTCCCCTTTGAGCATGAGATCGAAAGCCTTGTTGATATCCGCCAACGGCACGTTGTGTGTTACAAACTTGTCCGCTTCTATTTGCTGCACACCAACACTCACAAATTCATTCACTAACAACCAAAGTTGCAAATCAAACACCAACCAATAAACCAACAAACCTTGTTCATGTGCATTTCGACCACTGATGGAATACCAGAAACGGGCTTGAAGTTGCCAAAGAAGGTGCCCTTGAGAGTCCTCTCGTTCAAGAAATTCATGGGCTTAGTCTGGAACACCGCGTCTTTGTGAGCAATGCCTACCAGAACAGCAACTCCCCATCCCTGCAAATGTGTGTATTTTTGAGAGATGATTTTGGTTATAAAAAAGTGGTGGCACGGCACATACATCATGAACACATTCAAACGCTGAGATCACGGCGTTGATGTTTCCGGTGCACTCAACGCTCCGATCAACTCCTCCATTAGTCATCTCAACTATAACCTATACATTCAGATTTGTGGTTAATTAAATGCACTAGAATATAAAGAAGAGGAATTGTGAGAATCGATCAACCAAACTAACCTCTTGAACGGGCTTGTTGTGATCTTTTGGGTTCACAAATTCAGTGATACCAAATTTCTTTGCTGCATGCGCAAACACACATATTTAGCATTGGATTGATTGTTTAATTATGATAAGCAAATATATTTATAACCTACCTTCTTCAAACCTAGCAGGATTCATGTCCACACCAATTATTCTTGAAGCACCAGCCAATCTTGCTCCTTCTGCAGCCTAAACACCACAAACAAAACTATCAACCCCTTTGCATCATAAACAAGCAAAAGTGATGGAGTGGAATCATACACCAAGTCCAACTGCTCCAAGCCCGAAGATAGCAACGGACGAGCCCTTAAACGGTTTGGCCACATTCAGAGTAGCACCGAGGCCTACATCACAAGAAAGATTACTTCATCACATGATCTTTCTGCTTCAAGAAATGCAGATATTTGTATGTATATACCTGTGGAGGGCCCACAGCTGAGGACACAGACTTTGTCGAGGGGGGCCTTGGGATTGATCTTGGTAACGCAGCCAACATGAAGGACAGTGTATTGGCTAAAGGTGGAAGTGCCAAGATAGTGGTAGATGGGCTTGCCCTTGATGGAGAATCTTGATTTTTGGTCATTGATCATCACTCCTCTCTCTGCGTTGATTCTCAGAAGGCTGCACAGATTGCTCTCTGTGGATTTGCAGTGAACACATTCTCCGCATTCTCCCGTGAACAACGGGAGCACGTGATCGCCCACCGCCACCCTTGTCACGCCCTCTCCCACGCTCTCCACAATCCTATATATATACTAAAAAATATTACAAACCCTCAAAAGTCAAGAATCAATAGGATGAATTTGAGTTACCCCGCTGCTTCATGTCCCAAAATTCGTGGAAAGATTGAATCTTGAGCCTGCAAGAAAGTCAGAGATGGATGGATGGATGGATATATAGTATAGATATATAGAGAGAGTGGGTGCAGGTTGAATATCAGTTACCTTGGCTTCCCACCAGTAGACATCAGTGTGGCAGAGAGAGGTGTAAAGAATCTTAACTCGGACCTCCATTTTCTGCGGCGGCGCCACCTCCACCTCTTCAATCACCAGTGGCTTCCCGGCCTCCCATGCAACAGCAGCTTCACGTCCAAACAAATCAAATACAAATAATTAAGAAAAGAAAAAATAAATAAATAAAAGGGCTTCTCTGCGTAGGCCAATCTATTTTATACTTGTATAAACACACTATCTTTTTCTATGTGATTTTAGGTCTTCCTTCACAAACAATCTGAGTGATGAAGAAGTGAAGAGCGATGGTACCTTTACATTTGATGACTTGACCTGCAGTGCTCGACATCTTTATTTTTAAGTAACTCAAGAGAAGAAGATTATTTCGTTCTGATGAGATGCCACTTTGCAGTGAGGCTATTTATACAAGAAAATTAGACTGTGGAGTGTGGAAATTAAATTATTGCATATATGTATTCCATTGGCCAATTATTTACTCATTGAAATAAATATGCATGGTTGTATGTTTCTGCTAACCTTGGAATTTGGATTAACTTTGATCTGTTTTTTTTATTCTTATGATGATTAATTTCTTCCCAATGGGCCCTCATATTGCTATTCTTTCAAACTTTAATCTAGATTTTTGAGAACTACCAAGACGTTTTTATATTAGTTAACACTCTATTGGAACACATAATAAACTGATAAGTATCCCCAATTCTCCATTGGCTGTATCAAAGTTTCCTTAATGATACAACATGTTGAATGTACCTTCTGTATTCATCTATTATTGCACTTATAAATATTATCTCAATTGGTGCACTTCATAAATTTCGAATGTACTTCTTTCTTAAGTAGAC
>AYJT01058418.1:0-13185 GCA_001278415.1 Ocimum tenuiflorum | reverse complement strand
GACGCCGTCGCATTGGTCGGCGCCGTTGAGCTTTTTGTGGCCGATGACGGTGGCGACGGTGACGTAGAGGAAGAGGAGGGTAGCGATGAACTCTGCGATGAGGGCTCTGTAGAAGGACCAGAGCTTGAGCTCGCCGAGGTCGAGCAGCGGCGCCGGTGGCGGGTCTACGTAGTCCTTGCCGTGGTGGTGCACCTCCGGCTCTTCGCTCACTTCCTTCGTCATCTCTTCTTCTTCTTCTCTCTCTTTGCTTTTAGCAGTATGGGCGAGTTTATAAGAGTGCAGGGGGGCAGTAGTATTACAGACGAAATATATATGCTCCTTCTTTTATTTCTTTAGTCTTATCGAGATACCTCTATATTTATTTGTTGACATTATAAAAATAAGTCATATTAGATTATTAAAATTTACCGGCTAGTAATTCAAGTTGTTATTCAATAATTGGGCATGACATACGGTAATAGAAACAAATTTGATAGTCAATACTATCGATATTGTAGTCTAATAATATTTTCACATATCTTTTGAAATAATAACATTTTCGGGGTATAAATTTCTATCCCCGTCTTTAATAATAATAATAATAATAATAATAATAGTGGTATGGGGTTAATTTGGCTTTCTAAAGGGCGCCCCATTAATTATTGAAAACACGATGACTATTAGTTTTTTTTTTTCGAGAAATTATGGATATTTTGTAGCATTATAGATACTACAATTACATTGATTTGGAGGGCATGATTTACTAAAATTCTCCTGCAATATGTGTAAATACTTTTCAATAAAATGCATTAATGTTTCGATCGCTCTCCACCACATTCGTTAAGTAAAAATAATATTTTTTGTGCATGGTGTCATGCAAATGAGTGTCAGGTTGTCTTGTTTATTAAATTTATGCGAGTGTTAAGTAAAATTGTGATAAAAAGAAAAGATTAAGAGAGAGAGAGAGTGGGGTTTGTAGACAGCAAGAGCATGTGAGGTTTGATCTGTAAATTGATGTGCTTCGCTGTGGGCGGGTCCATGGAGGGTCGGACAAAGCCAAGCCGGAAATCCCAACGGTTAAATGTCTTTTTCCATTTCAGTCCCTCACTTTTGCCTTTTCCCCAGCGGTTGCATCTTTCTTCTTCCCTCTGCCCACTCCCCCTTCTAATTTTTCCTTGGATGCTTTCACTGCCTCACGTGATTTCTATTCAAATCTTATAATATTTACTCCTTTTTTGAATTATTACTTATGTTATTTTATTTGAACTTATCAGAATTTTTATGAGTTATTCAAGCTATTTCAAATTTTGAAATGTAACGGCTTTCTAGTTAGAGGAGTATATAAACTTTGAAATATAATAATTTAAGGTTAAGATTTTTTTTTTTGTGAGAATTCAATAATTTATTATTTCTCTTGGATTAGAACAATGTAAGACTTAAACTTTATGTTCTGATCGATCAAATTTTTGGTGCCAAAAATTTCATCCAGACACAAAATGTTGAAATGTATAGGTACTAGTTTACATGACATAAACTCTATAAGTGAGATATAATAATTAATAATTGAGATGTGAATAAAATCTGTTTCAGATTAATAAAGCTTAATTTTAAACATAACAAACCACAATTAGAATGAATAAACCTAAATTAAGATATTGTGAATCGTAAATAAAATTAATAAATTCTAATTGAAATACAATAACCCCAATGTTGGTTCTACATTATTGCGTGAGGAAAATATTCAGTTTAATTTTTATTCATTTTGTCTCATCAAGCCTCTTTTCTTTTAGAGTAGGACTATATCATAATCAAAACTTTGCTAAAAGCACAACCAAAAAACAAATAAAAAAAATAAAGGTAAAGATCGTACAAAAACAATGTTCATTGATATAACCTGATGACAAATTTTGGTTGTTGCATATTTAGATAATAGATAGCTAGTTCCAAATCGTTAGTTTATAGGCAATGGCTAGGGAAAACGAATAGCTCTAACTAGAAAACTTTGATTTTTCTTTGTCTTTTCTAAGTAATGGTGAAATAATTTCATGATATGTTTAATTTCAAATTTAATGCTATATCATATATATTCTTACAAAGATGTTGCTCCGCAAGGCATCGTAATCTTGTTTGCGTTAAAATATTCTGATCTGAAAGTTTATCTTTCTCCTTCGAGTTTGTCATGCTCGCGTTGATTGTTTGAGGCTAATTCTTGTTCGACAAACACCTAAAACAAATAAATACTACTCTCTTGAATATGAGAAATTGCTTTCCCTTTGCCCAAAAGCTTACTCAAAGGCATTGCGGCATTATATACTTGGTTTTAAAAACACTTCAACTTGACCAAAATATGACGTGCAGATGGCAAATAATTGTCATTAAAAAAGATTAAGAGAATAAAATATTGTTGATACGTTCCTGTAAGATGAAAATGACCTCTGGCTTAATCATAGTTTGGATATATTATTAATTGGCTAGAGAATTAAGTATATTATTTCATGTTGGGACCAGTACTCCGACATAGTATGATATTATCTGCTTTGGACCGAGCACAAGCCCGTACGGATTTGTTTTTGGATACCTCCCAAAAGGCCTCAAACTAATGGAGCTAGGTGAACTCTTTTTATACAAGGAAATTTTTCCTTCTCCCCTCGAGGCACTTGATTTTATACAAGGAAATAATTTCCTTCTCTCTCTGACGTGGGACATTGGGTTTATCATATCCAACAATCCTCCCCTCAAACCAAAGGACCACATATCCGTGGCCTCCCCTCGAGCTACTTGATACATCTAAATTCATCTTGCACTGCCGTCAACCCATGGGACCCGCCGCATGACCACCTACAATATCAAGAAGCATTAGACACAAGGCACATCCGGATGATCCAATCGCATCGACAACCATTGAGGTCCTCCCACATGCACGCCACAGTCCACCACAAACTCGGTCCCCTCCCACAACACGAACCTGAGCTCTAATACCACTTATTGGGATCGAAACTCCAACATTAATATGATATTGTCCGTTTTGGGCCGAGTACAAGTCCACACGAATTTGTTTTTGGTCATCTCCTGAAAAGCTTCATACTAATGGAGTTAGGTGGACTATTTTTATATAAGGAATTAACTTTTTCATGCTCTCTCCGACGTGGGACATTGGGTTTGTTATACTCAACAAAGTTACAAAAGTATCTGTAGTTATCTTACACTTTTAAATCTTCAGTTTAATAGTATTGAAATCCATTCCATATATTCTTTTTATATGTCCACACACTATTTCCACTAATATTCACACACATTCATATGTCAACACACTATGTCCACTAATATTCATACACATTCAACAGTTTCATGTCCTGCTCTATCATTACGTGAGTTATTAATTGTCCAACGTATTCGAAACTTTAGCTTTATTAAATTTTAATTAATCAAATTTTTGTAGTTGTAATTATTGAAAATCTTGAGCCCCCTCCTTCAAAATATTTTTAAACGTTCTAACGTAAGAACGATAAGTATTTATATTTTCAAATTATATATTATACGATGCTGACCATATCAAACTTTCTATATTTGAAATGAATTTTAAGACATAGCTTATATGTGACCATAATATATTATGGATTAGGTAGAGATCACTGTCAATGATGCTGTCCCTCTATCATTTGGAACTGTCCTTATCCATTTAATTCCTATTTAATCTAAATATATACACACACACACACTATAGTGATCGATTATTGCATCTCCATATAAAACACACTAAAACCCCATATGGCCTCCACTATCTAATTTTTTAGTGTGGCATTGTACTTTGAACAATAATATTGAATGATGAGCTTCCAAAAAATTAATTGTCATAATTAATTTCTACTTCCAAAACACATCTCGTTAAGGACAACTCATGTACATTCACTAATGTTTTCAATGATTTTTATGTCTCCTCTTCATGACCGTCGTATTACCCATTAATACACAAAGAACATGATATAAAATTTTTTGAATATTTCGAGAGAGGCCTGTCATGAAATGTTGAATTGAATTAAAAAATAAATACGCAATGAATCATGTTTTAAAGGGTTTTTGCTTAAATACACAAATTTTCACGAGCTATGAAATTTAGTGTATTTTTAAAGTTTGTATCAAAATACATAAACTTTAGGCACATTTTTTTACATGAGTTAAAATTCGAGTATGATTAAAACTGACACATCAATACAATAAAACACCAACTGACTATGTTCTACATTGATGTAATATGGTAACAAATGACAAGCACAAGCTGCATTTCCTCTGGACACACCTCTTTTAATTTCACCTAAAATATGATGAGTGTTAAAAACAGAACATATATATTATATATATAAAACATATGTAAACTCGATGATGAAACTTTTCGTTATCTACGATCAAATAATCCTTGATCAAGCACGGTACGTACGTGAGATTTGAAATCATATATCTTAAAACGAATATTTTGCTACTGCTCAGTTATGAATTAATCAGACAGGTAAAATTTCGCTTAATCACTGCTACTACTTTCAGTCAAGTATGATACTGTTAAACATTTAGAAAAATAGCGTTTTTAGTAGGGGTGTTTATGGTTCGACCGAAATCGATCAAATCATCGAAATCAAATTAATTTGGCCGGTTTGATCGGGTTAAAAGAAATATTATTTCATACATATGGAAGTCACCATGCAAGTCTAAAGTGGTTTAATTTTTGTACCATTATTTACAAACAATATATATGTAACTATCTATTATTTTTGTCTTATTTATTTCATAATTATTAAGCTCCAATTCTTGAACTGAATTTATATATAATTCCAATCTCATCGTTATAAATTTTTAAAGAACCATACAATGTAAATGACATATGGCTACCGGTATGATGAAATTGAAATGTAAAATAATCGAATTTTGCTGGTGATTGAAAAAAATAAAGTGGGAAACAGCTGGCCGTGTCATGTCTAATAAGGAAAAGAAACAGTTTAGAGAAGAATAGAAATAGAATTATAGGACTACCTTTTCATCTAAATTATTTATTAAAAAAAGGTAAAATATTTGACATCTGGTACCCACCGGGAGATTCCAATTGAAATATCGCCCCATTAATCGATCTCCCACCATCAACTGTGACTATACGTTTACAGATTAATGGTTAGTTTTATAAATCAATACAAGTATTTAGCATACTTTATCCTCAAATCAACGTGAGTTTTTATCAACGTACTTTCTCCACACCTACTCATGAGCTTGAAAGTAATTTAAATAGCTTAATTTGAGATCCAACGTCCTAGTTGCGCCGCACCTAAAATTCAATATAAAATAAATACATATTCTTTATACTATTTAATTGAAAATTTATCTTGAAATAAACTAAATAAATTGGTGCTCTACGATAAATCTTAAATCCTTAATGAATTAAACCCTAATTTTGGGAGTTTTTGATCTATTCACTTTTTTTTTCAAATATTATTATAATAATTCATATAATCCTATTTTTGGAAGAATAAGGTGTTTCTATGTATTTCTTAAAAATATTAGTTTATTTATTTTAATAATATAATACACAATAATGATGAATAATTAAAAAATATATTTGAGAGGAAAAAATTAGTTCATTTGATCCTTAACAGAAACTTTATCACCTAAAAGTATTAGGAGAATTATTTTTTGATTCGAGGTGATTAATAAAAAAAAAAGACTTTGGTCAAAAAGGCAAAAGTGAAATTATTAAGCAGGAAGGACTGATGAGTCAGAACTGAGAATGGAACATTGAGCAGCTGAAACGTGCAACTCTGACCCTTTCTCACAGCGGCTGGGTTTGAGAAATTCGGCCGTTTTCTTTGTTTTACACTTTTTTTTTAATCTATCAGGATTTTCCCGTTTATTTAATTATTTTGTCTTGTCAAGCTATGTGGACCTCACCTGTTTCTCAGTTTTCACTTTCCTCCACAAATGATAATTCTCAGGGGTGTTTTGATTTAATTATACGAAATTACTGTAGGTTTGAGTTTGATAGTTCAGAGAATGGGTATGGGTTCGAGTATTTCAATAAAATTGTTTAGTTTATATCATGGTTTGGGTATCATTTGCAATTTTGATGTTTAGTTAGTTAAATGTATGAGTTTAGGATTGTATTAAAAAATTAATTTATTATTCCTTAATATTTTAGCGGTATCTATTTCACGAATTATTAGAATAATTTCAAATACAAAATATTATTATAAAAATTAATTATAGTATTAGAATATATTATTAAAAGACAAAAAATAAACAAAAATTAAATATTATTTGAAAAATAAAAATAAAAATAACTATAAATGACCTATAATGATAAATATAATTATAAATTAATTTAAAATTGTAAAAATGTCATAAATATTATTTAAAAAACAAAATATATAAAAAATTATAAATGAAATAATTAAAATATAAAATTTAAATATTAAGAAAATGGAAAAATAATTATAATCACATTTTAAAATAAATAAATTAATTATAAAAAATCATATTATAAAAATCAAATGAATATGTTAAATAATATAAAAATTAAAGTAATAATAAATGATTAAAAATAAAATAAAATTAAAAAATTTATAAAAAAATAAATTATAAATTAATCATAAAATTTTAAATTAATTATTTAATTATTCATAAATGTTGTTAAAATAAAACTATATAAATAACTATGAGAAAAGGGCATGAAAATGTTGATTATAAGTTTTTCTAAAAAGTAAATAAATATATAAAACAATTAAAAATGACATAAAATAAAAAATAATTTGAGGAATGAAATTTGGGAATCAAATCTCAAACCCAAGCTAACCCATGGGTTATGATGATTCCCAATTATTTGAAAATCATTCCCAAACCCCCATTGCGAAATCCGCGAATGAAACGGTGGGTTTCGGAATCATTCCATTCTCCGATTCCGAAACCCACAAACCAAACACTCCTAATATTTACGAATTTTGACGCATAAAAAACATATATTCAACAACTATTGATTGAACTCGTCGGGTCAAACATAGGCTTTTAAAAGAAAAGAAAATTCAAACATAGACCAAAATTCTCTTTACGCATTCAAGGTGCATTCAAGTAATTCAAGTAATCTTCAAGGCGTTTTTAACGTTCTTTGTCCGATTCCAAGGAATAGGAGACATTTGATCCATATCTTCAAGGTGCTCTCGGCGTTCTTCATCCTAATCGAGGAGAAGACGGCGTTTGACCCAAAATCAAGGTCCCTAACCCTTGGAGAAACTTTATTAATTAATCAATCCCTCGAAGACGAAGATCAAAGTTTAAATCCACGAAGAACGACGGCAAGGTTTTATCAAATTCAAATCAACTACAGCGTTTGATTCAGAATCAAAACTCTCGACCCCTGAGAAACGTTATCAAGTCGTCAAATCCCTGGGAAAGGAGATTAAAGTTAAAAAATACGAAGAATACGATCAGACTCCTTATCAAATTTAAGTAAAAATCCAACGTTCGACCCATAAACAAGATTGTAGACCATCCGGATTGACGGAGCCAAATTTTTTGAAGATTCAAAGAAAACACAGAAGAACTTTCGAAGATCAAAATCTGAAAAGGAAAATCGAAGGAGTGTAAATATTGAATTCACAAAATTTGGTACGCTCAATGGGACCATATCTTTGAATTATTTAAAATAAGACTTAATAATATTAATATTATATAAAAGTAGAGTAATAATAATATTTATGTATTTGATTCGTAATAGAAACGGTATACCTTGAATTTTCAAATATCATCCTTTTACGTACCTTATTGTAAAACTTCGATACAATATCCTACCTTACCAATGATCATGATATCTCAAATTTTCGACATTTTTTTTATACGATGAGATCGATGTTCTTCCACAGCCTTTGTAATAAACAAATCGTTAATTGTTCGAGGCAAGTGAAGAATCACATTCAATGATTCAAAGCCAGGACATACTATTTTTCACTGACAACAAAAGTATTACAGGAAATGTTCTTCTGGATAAATAAAAGTACACTTTCTGAAAGCTCATACAGATATTAAAGTAAGCCCAACATAACCTTAGCAGCAAGCATTAAGTCCATTCTATTTGAACACGCTGGTAGTTAGTGGTATGCAAATGATCGGTTGAAATTTTGAAATGTAACAGCTTTTTTAATTTATTGTTGACATTATAGCCTATCGGAAAAAAAAAAAGAAAGAGAGGAAAGACTCAAGTGAATCTCGATCCTTCATAAGCAATGGAAAGAAGAAAACAAATTGGTCGTTAAAAGCCGAAATCATAATTATAAAAATCGAACCGAATTCATCTTTTGATTATGCACACACCACATCCCATCCAAGAAAATGCTTACTATTTTCTCTCTGTTTCTCTTTTATAAACGAATAAGACATTATGATTTCACCAAAGAATTGTGTTAGATAGTAGTCATTTCCACGTAAGAAATTGTAATATAGACTAATAACTCATTCTTAATGATATCCTCAAGTGTGAAATACTTTTTTCATATGTTTATAGTCTCTGGAAATATGATAGGTTTGTACTGATACTTATTAGTTGGACATTCATTTTGATGGAGAAAATACTTTTACACCATATGCTGTAATGAGAAAGAATTATATCAATTACCCACCCATCCCGATATTCTTGACCGCCACATGCCTATAAAATTTGGCACCAATCTAATTTGAAGACTTTCTTAGTTACAGAATCTAATGTCTGAAAGATAAAGACATCAGAAATTGCAGAGAAAGAGACCGAGAATCCTTCCTTTTCCAAGGAGACGTAAAAAAAATGACACTCATTTACGAACATTTGTGGGCCCCGATGAGTCGGTTGAAAAAAAAAGGAGATCTGGCCCATTTCGAAAACCCATTTAAATCAACCCACTTATTTTTATTTTGTCTACACCCTCACCCTCTGTTTGATTTGATTTTAAGAAAAATGTTCCACTCTTCTAAAAAAGTGATTTTCGTCAAAATAAATTCAAAATTCATCTCTGTTTCTTCTTTTTCATCAACAAAAAAAAACTGCAGATAAATAATTTTTCATAATTTTTTCAGAATACTTTATTTTTTTAAAAAATAAACATCAAACGAAGCCTAAGTAAAAGGGTCTATCCGGCTATACCGTTCGATATAGTCAGTGGGAACCACTATGCAAGAATTAACAAAGCGAAGAACCTTCTGAAATGTTTCTCGCTTACAAAGTCAACAGAACTATGCCTCTCATTTCTTCCTTTTCCTTTGATGGAGTAAATGATATCGTGATCATAAATAATAATTTTCAAACTTATTTTGATATGTTTAGATAGAACTACTCGGAGCTTATGAGTTGATTGTGGTAGCCCTGTATAGAAAAAATAGCTCGTGTTTTCAATAGTGACACAAATTTTAATATCTTGAAGTTGATGATAATGTGTATTTGAACAAAGGTATTTAGTTAACATTTATAATCTACAATTTTTATGTGATTTAGATATGAAACATATGATTTTGATGCCGTCCATTATTAACTGCTCAACTATCCAAACTAATTAGAAATGAGAAAGAGTAGTGGATTAAACGAATTCTATCCACAATTAGTGGCTATAGAAACCAAATGCATTATAGAATAGAAGAATATTCAATTCTAGAAAAGAAACTTTTAAGAAAAATATATGAATTTCAAGCTGGAAAGTGGGGGTGGCATATCTTGAATGCCTAAGTTTTATCTTGCATAGAGTATTTCGATGATTAAAAAGAAACAAAGCACGCAGTTGTAGGCCACAATTAATCAACATGTCCAATACTAGAAGGAAATAAAGTTTATTGATTTTATTAATCTACATTTAAAGAGGAGCTACTACCGACAGCCCAAATAATTCATTTTATTACTCAATGTGGGAAACCCAAAATCATCAATTTAATTCATTTTAATTTCTTGAGCCTGCCAAACAAGCCTTTAATCCAACTATGTTGCTCCAAAATTGGGGACTTCTAGACCTAGGTTTATTAGCCTTTCCATCCCACCTTAAATACCACAAACGCACGTTCTTTCTTTTTTCCCAATTAATGAATAAATTATGTCGATGAATATGAATGACTGCAACCCAAATTTTTCTTTTAAATGTATCGACTTTAAAATTATCGATTTTTAGATCAGACAGCTAGATTAATTATCAATTCCATGGATCAAGTGCGATATATGTCTCATGATTGAAAGTTATCGTTCATTTCCCTTAAAAAAAGAAAAAAACAGAAAGTTATTGTTCATTTCATATATTTTATAAATTTATGACGAGCACACAGTCGGTGAGGTTATTAACACGTGCTCGTGATGAAGAAACAATTACCATTTGATTGGTAAAACTAAAAATTAGATATTGTAATAATGATATTGAATATTGATGATATGTATTGTGATGCAGCAAATATATGATTTAAACGTTTAATTAAGTACAGCAACTAGATTTCGTTACCTTTCAATTACTTATTTGCATTAAATTTTTGGAAGTTAATTAATTTTTTGTCATAAATATTGACAATAAATTAGGATTAAAATTTATGCAGAAGGGGAGGAACATCCAAAAGCAATGATCGGAAAGTGAAATTTTCAGTTGCCATGCAAGTAAATAGTCAAAATAATCTCATATATTTTATAATGAACTTTATTTTTGAGTTTGTTTCATTAAACTCCCTGTTACACAATAGTGTTACACATGTTTGTTATATTGCTTGGATTATTGACAAGTGCATCGATCAAGAGAGGTTAATGACACTCCTCGATCAATAAAGTTTATTGATCTAAGGAAATAAAGATTATTGACAGCTACACTTGATTTATGCTCTCCATGATATATCTCATAATCTCAACCACGTTGTTTTTCAACATACACATTCAAATTTCTTCATTGTTAATGACACTCCTCGATCAATATACGTTAAATATCACGCTATAGTATTTAGCATAAAAGTTCAAAATTTAATAATGACTAAGAAGTAGCCGTAAAAATAGTAATGCCATTTCTCTCTTTAATTGTCTTGCTAATAATGACCACAAAATGGAAATATATTTTTTGATTCCTATCCATTAAGATTATATAGAATAAATTTCACATGATTACTCATTACCATGAATTCGGATAACTAGAGAAATATTTGATCAACAAATTGTTAATGTAATCATAATTTTGAATACTTTGATCCTTCCACAATAGCTATTTTCATATAAAAATATATTTTCGAAAACTTACATTCATTCCCAGGACAACCTATAATAATTCCTAAAACTCACAACCTTGCAGATGCAAACTTAAACCACACTTTGAGCTTAAAATCGTTGTTAGTGCATTAATAAACATAGAATTTGATAGTGCCAAAAATTATTCAAAGTCACTGTGCCATTTATTTTTATTTTTCTTAAAATAAATTCCTAAAGAAAAGTGAACCAAAAAAATTTAATCACCAAGAAAAAGTAATAAAGTTTTCACCTAATTTTGAGAAAAATGAATTAAATCAATGCCTCTATTGTGGCTTTTTTGGCCATACTACAAACAGGACATGAATCAAGAAAAACCTCACAATCTTTGCAAGAAGAGAGATGTCTGCACGGCAACATCACCACACACGAATTCCTTGAATTGCAGCATCTGCATACCATCTTCTTCTCCTCGATTTTGCCTTCTTCTTCGACGTTTTGGCAGCAAGATTCCGCATCCTCCGCTGCATTCTCTGACAGATAGGCAGATTCTCTCAGCCGTTGGATCGAACTGTTCAACGATGCGATCATCGCTTCGTTTTCTCTCGCCATAGTCTGCCACGTCTGGTTCTCCATCTCAATCCTCTTTAACAAGTTCTGCAGCTCCATATTCCGGTTCGCTGCTCTCGCGATTTCTTCTTCTTTCTGTTTGAGCAACAAATCAGTCTTCCATTCGTATTTCTTCACTAAAATCGCCATTTGCTGCTTCCGCTCCTCTTGCATTGCCATTCTCAATCTCTCGTTCTGTTTCAATTCAATTATTTTAATTTTCAACCACCAATTGTAATTACAGAACAATTGAATATGAAATTAGCCTCACCTGCAAATTGACGAACTGCTCGAATTCCAATCTCTGTCTATCCATGTGTGCTGAAATAGACTGAGAAAAGGTCATGGATTGGAGATGGTGGTGATGAAATCGAATGTCACTTATAGTTTTTGCTTGCGAAGAATGATCAAACTGAATCAATTGTTGTTGTTGAAAAGAAGCGAAACATAAATTATCTAATCCACAAGCAGCCTCCGACGAGAAATCATGAGAATTCCCCAGAGCAAAACCGAGATTCTCCGAAAACAACTGTGTTTGAATCGCCATGGTTTTTTCTATTGCAAATACATATATATGTCTGAAAATTCTGGGAACCTTTTCCTTCCAAAGTCTGCCGAATGCGAGAGGTCGGAAACAAGGAAAATTTTCTAGCTTTGTTGATCTTAAATGATGGAGAAATATAGAGCCGTCTTGTGTTTGTCAAAACCTATGATGAAAAAATCACAAAAAAACAAAGAGGGGATGGGAGGGGAATCCTGCGTGTATTTATAATGGGAGGTTGACATAAAAAATTTACTGTTTAAACAAAGTAACTGAAAAAAAATAAAATCGAATAATTAAAGTAACTGAAAAAACTTAAAAAGGAAAAAAAGAGAAGTGGTGGGGGCTGGAATTCTTGATTTTTTCTCTCCTCACATATTCTGTGATGCATTAAAGAAGGATGGCTAACCAAAAGGGCGTACACATGCAAAATTTGTGACTAAACAATCGGATCAGATGTTTCAGAGTGGTGGAGTATAAGGAGGAGGATTTCAATCCTTCTAGTATATTTTATTTTTCCCTCAATCCTACGTATAAATTTCTCAATATTATTTAAATAAGCGTACTACGTTTGAATATTATGATTGATATATTTTCCATTGAAAAGTGTTTTTTTTTTTTTGAGTTTGTGAAAGGGGGTCGATAATTTTATACATGAGTGTTCACCATTAAATATCCCCAAGGGACAAAAAATACAATTCTTGCAGTTTTGATTCCTTATCAAAAAATTTTGTCACTTTTTGGTTGGAAGTTCAAATTTTTTTAATATATTTTATTTCTTATTGCTTTACTTTAATTTATTTTTTTTTTCCCAAAAATTGTGCATCATGAATTTCATCGCGCGTGATTGATTATATGATCAGAA
>AYJT01058417.1:0-10320 GCA_001278415.1 Ocimum tenuiflorum | reverse complement strand
AGATGTATTAGACATTTTTTTTTCGAAACTCAAATTTAAATGCAGTATAGTGAGATAAGTTATGGGAAAATTTTGTTGTAGACTGTTTAAATAATTTAAACGGATCTGAATAATCAATTTTCATCAACTCAAATCCAAAGTCAAAGTCCTAAATCCTAAACCCAAACTCATGCGATTTGATTTAAGTGATTTAATCGAAGACCTCCTCAAAAGTTATAAGTTTGATCCGCACCCTCCCCTTCAACTCAAAACGAAATATTAAATATTAAGAGGGATAATGAGAAAGCATGAAAACTAAGGCATAATTATCAATCGCATATTTGAAAAAAAAAAAGAAGAAGAAACACCAAGGCATAATTAGTTTCTAGTGTTTTTTAATAGGAATAGTTTCCATAAAACTCAAACTATAGATACGTATGTGTGTGTGTAACATATAAATTTGGTTCGTAGCAATAGTAATATTAATTTGTGGAGAAAGAAGAAGAGAGGGAATGAAGGAGTTGTGTGATCGTAAAGGCTGAAGAATAGGATTAGGATTCCAACGACTCTCGTAATGCTCAACTTTTCCTCACACTAACTTCATCCCATATTTGATATTTTCCACACGCTTTAATTGTTTCTTGAACTGCGATTTTCATGTTACTCCCAATTTATTTCTAGAAGCTAACATAATTCCCAGCATTACCAACGTTAATCAAGGAAATATTACATATTCTAGTAATCATTATTTTTATTATAGAGATAACCATTAATATTCGCAGAAGTGACATTTATTTAGAAGAATTTGTATAATGTTTTTGGGGAACACCATATTTGTGTGATAAGATGATTGTCCTTAATGTTGACACATAGAAAGAACAATTTGTTTGGAAATTAATTATACATTAGATAAATAAGGCCAAGATCCAGGTCATCCCAATTTCCATGTATAATTATGTAGATATTTTAATTTATGTGAATTGCATCGAATGGTGCATATAGGCCACTGATTTTTGCGTATTATATGCGTATACTTGAATAAATATTGCTACTGATTAATTGTCGGTATACATCGACATAATAATACATAAGTATTCCAATATCAAAATACATGGGTATGTGGCAGCATCCCCCATTTTATAACGAAATTATCATTTTTGGCAAGAAATAATGTTAATATTTGGAGAGTGAAATACTGAAATTCAGTAGATAAGGCCAAGATTCCCACTTATAACGATGAAACGAATTGTTTTATGACCTGGTGTGATTATAATAAATGTGACATTTACTGATTATTTCCATAGAAATACATACATGACGTGGGACATTTTGAAGCAGTAAAATATACCAATATGGGGTAAATATACAGTCCAATATTCTACATTGGACCTATCTCAATTTTATAGTATAATTCTTAATTGTTTTACAAATATGTTTAATGCGGTATTGAAAATTAACACGCGATATGAAGCTTTTAACTCTCTGAAACCTTAATTTATCAAATAAGTATACATTATGAAATATAAACAAGTACACTATTTATCTGGAGCGGAGTTACATATACAAATTAAATTCAAATATTTATTATAAGACCATGCATGTATTTTGATGACATTGAATTCTTTTATGATAGATGCGTGTAGCATTTATATCATTTCACAAGGAAATAAAAATTAAATTTAGTTGGTGGATTGCGCGAGAGTTTGCATATTGCATTAAATTAATATAAGTGGAAAAATGATGAAATCTAATTCAATGTCGACACCATAATCGAGGAATTGTTTAAAAAACGCGTTACAACTTTTCCTCTAAGGGAGGATTTTTTTTTAAGTTTTTCTTTTTGACTCGTTGGTAGGTTGACTACCAAGTCAATTTTGTCATACATTTTGGTCCATATTTCGCGTATATAACATGCTAAAATGATGAAATAGTTCAATTTAAATAAAATAAAATGATATAAACACACGATTTCACTTTGCTCGATCATGTTGCAGTCTATAATACCCAAATGATTCGCTTCTGAGGTGATCTATTCCACCCTCTACTCTATTTTTAATTTTTTTTATTTTTTATTAAAATTTTTTGTAAATTTTTTATTTTATTATGACTTAGGATAATTTTATGAGTTTAATAAAATATTTACTCCACCAAATTAGAGTATATAATAAATTTAGCATTTAATTTTTAGTTAAAATTCATCATTAAAGTCAATTGATTCATATTTATATTTTTTTATTTTCTAAAAATTCAGATTTTTGTTTATAAATACTAATTAGAGTATTATTATGTCATAATTAATTTTTATTTTTGTAATTTCTATTATAAAAATTTATATATTTAAATATAAAGTAGGAAGTGAAACATCATTAGAGAGTAGAAGATTTAAAGTCCGAATGAGTCGAGGTATTTTGGGGGAAATAATTGAAAAACGGAACAGTGCTGAAACGAAAATACGAAGGGACTTCTCACAGTTTTTTTCTTTTGAGTAGATGCAAGAAAGATAGATCCAATCCCTTATATTAGGATATCTTTGAACATTTTATGTGCATGATTCATGATTGAACAAATATAATGTATAATAGCCAAAAGTTTCACCTAAACTATTCAATTGAAATGGAACTAAATTTAAAAAAATTAAATTTTGAATTAAATAGCAAACAACAACCACCCAAACTATGAACTAATGGTGATTATCTATCTCAAAAAATGACATTAGATCACATTACGTCCGCGTGTATATGTCAAATTGCAATTAATGGGGGCGCTAGGGACATATTGATATTTTTTGTATATATATGTGCTTCATTACAATATTATACATACTTTATAATATTATGTCTATATGTATAATTCATATAAATATAATATTAATTGTACATTATTGGATTTTAAGGTCAATTATGTAAATAAAGACAATATTTTTTTCTCCTCTCTATTGGAATATTGTTTGATTAAAACTTTAATTAATTGCTGATTATTCACTCAAATTAAACTATATTTTTTATATCACATGCCAAATTAAATCTAATTTTCACAAACTTTTGAAAGAAATTCATATTGCATACATTTTATGGAAGAAAATCGAATGAAACAATTTTCGACATAACAAAATATATTTTATAATTTACTTTATTTTATTTATATAACTATATATGTTACATTTCATAGCTATACATACTATATTACAAAAATTTGAAAATCTTAACCCATTTTACCCTCTAAATGGACGAAATTTGGTTATAATTCTCTCTTAGGCGGTGGCTATCACCCTTGTATATGAAATCGAGTATTACTTTTAACTACGCATATGTTAAGAAAAAAAAGTTGCTTGTGGTAGTTGATTGAATTAGCCATCACTCCCATCTAATCCAATGAATCATAATCATTCTTATCCAATAAGATTTCATTTGATCCCAATAAATAAAAACCAACAATACAGGAATTAGGAACTCACAGCTCATTCAAATCATCAATATAAAAATTTGTACAACTGTAATTGTGAACAAATAAATAAATAAAAATGCGGCGACAGTTTTGCAAATATCACCAACTTAAAAATATTTCGCTTGTAGTAAAAAGAACATTGAATAAACAGGTGTATTTTAGTTTCTTTGGATACTTTTTGAACCTTTCTAAAACACTTCTCTTCGACTCCTAATTTCTGGTTTCTAGGTAACACTAGTGTAAGTGTCATATGCATATATATTACAAACTATTTTATAAATGCAACAACTGCATATACTTTAACCAAGTTGATGATTAATAAAAATTAATGTCCCCTGTCAGCTAGTCGTGGTTTGCGCTTATCCTATTACATATCTATTATTACTGTTTCATTTGCGTTAAATCATAATAAAACAAAAATGGGCATCAGATGAAATAAAATGTCGCCGACCCAATGCGATAACATATTTTCCGTTAATTTTATTATTATTAATCACTCGCATTTGGACATTTTAATTGATGAGGAATATAACCCTTAATAATACAAAATAATTATCAAAACCATATCTATATATATCTATTTAATAATAATAAAATTAAAGGAGAATATGTTATCAAAATTATTAATTCCATCATCTTCCTTTCGAAAATACAAAATCGCTTCATCTCATATGCGAACCTCTATTTTAAAAAAAACAAAAATTATCCAACTTTATTTTTCTCTCTCGAAACCTTCATACTAGTAAGTTTTTTGGCGCTTTATTCGAAATATTTTGGCAAAAATATTTTTCTAATATGCAAACCCATCGGTTTGTTTTTACCCAGAACACTCACTTGACTGTGTGTAGTTTGGATATTCGTTGAACAAAAAGGGAAAATCTGTGCACCTTTCTATATATGCAAAGCATTAAGCGAAAAATATGCAAATGTTAAAACATTAGATATGCAACCTCATATGCAAATGTTAAAATATTAGATATGCACCTCAACATGCGAACAAAATTGTGTGATATTTACGCGAATTAATGTAACTGACATATTAATTATCTTAAATAAAATCCACCGACAGAAAAAGAAAACGGAAGTTTCCTCATATTGACCGAAAATATAGGGAATGATATCTGTGAAAAAAGTCAAAAATGCCCACCAACGTATATAATATCTGGAAAAATTTATAAAATGTCATCCATGGATCCTTAAAATTCGACGGCCACGATTTATTCTCATTTCTCATGAAATTTGATGTTTTCATGTGAATATATTCCTATGTGTATACATATATATACCGGGTCGTATTCAGATGCTTAGTGTATTCAATGTGATAAATACTAATGAATCTCGTCCATAGCTCTGACTTGATCAACTCCTAACATTAACCTCGCATTTTTACCATTCGTTATGCAATCCGCCCCTTATGTGTTATGCAGAAATTCAATTTGCTATTATACAGTAATAACATATAATATTATCCAGTTAATTCAAAATGTATTATGTAGAATATAAAATATACGTAATATATTTTAAATTAACGGCATAATAGCAAATTGAATTTTTGCATAGCACATAAGAGCGAACTGCATAATGAATGGTAAAGACACGAGATTAATGCTAGTCGTTAATCAAGCCAAAGCTATAGACGAGATTCATTAGTATTTATCACACAAAATGACTTTATCATTTGATCACGACTCTATATATATATATATATATATGTGTGTGTGTGTGTGTGTATAAGTGTGAATCATGCATATGCATGCGAAATTGTGGTTTCAACGTTATACGGCAAATCCTAATGTTATTTTCCAATGACCCCACTTCTCAAAAGTTGCCAAATATTATGATTATCAGCCAAACACGACTTCATCACAACACGACGTTGCAATACCAATTAGGAGAAAATATTTATATGGAGAGATGATCACGTAACATTTAACACGGAACACTACTTTTTATTATTATTTTCAATATGGAAGTTTATTCGCAAATTAGGGCCTCCCTTTTATAACTAATCTTTTCCATTTCTCTTTTGGCGGAAAGTGGTTGCTGCATTATCTTGTTAATCCGTCGCTATTAAGCTTCTAATCAAGAGCAAAACGACAAATCTGAATGTCGTATGCCGCTGCCACGATATCACGTGATAATTGTTCTTTAAAAAAATTTGGTGATTATTTAAGGTACGAACGCAGAGTCCTAACTCCTTAATGCGTTGTTTTTCTTATTTTATTTGATTTGCTCATCAGATTACTCTATTATACCTTCAACTGTTGCTGACACGTAATATGATTTTTTTAAAAAAAATCTGTATGGAAGTACAGCTTATTATATTTAACTGAAGTGTTTTCAATTTACTTTAAAAATCACAATGAGTTAGAATTCTATATAATTGTCCAACGTAGTTAAGACACCCAGTACAGAAGCGACATTGTGAGCTGCCCACATATATGTAAAACGTATAACCTCTGTATACATCGGTTAAGGTACATAATAAATTATTTCAATTGGCGAGCTAGACGATATTATTAATTAAGTAGACTATTTTTATACTCAAATTGTGCTATTTCAAAATTATAAAATTCTTAAGACACATATGCTTGTGGAAATTAATTTTTTCAGTCGACGTAGCGGCATGTGACCACCGATAACTAACTAGCTAGGAAAAGTCTTTAGTTTTTTGTTATTGGTTGGTGTACTACATCGTTTGCCTCTATCTTTGAGTCTATGCTTTTCAATTTATACGCGTGCTGTGTCTTTTTTTTGTACTATTCCTCTATTATAAGTTTATAGCAATTAATTTGTAGTTAAATAATTTTTTTGTCAAAAATTCTTAATTATATGATCAATTATTTTAAAATTTTCAGTACATGACAAATTATTTGAACCTTCAATTATACAACAAATTATGTGGATTTTTTCAATTTTTTGATGAACTAGATTCTCCGATGACAGAAAACTGACTGTGTATTGCCGGGCTTTCATGTCATTAATTTAGTGCGGCAACAGAAAGATGAATAAAATTTAAAACTGATAATCCAACAATGCATAGTCACTTGTTCATCGTTGAAATAAAAGAATCAATATGTAATTGAAAATTCAAATAGTTTATCATGTAAGTGAAATGTACATGGAAGGTATGACCTCTTTTTTTTGAGGCATTAGATTATTAGTTAAGCAGGATGAAGAGGATATGAATGCACTTTTGTATGGACTAGATTAGGCATATATGTTAATTGTACGTTACTGTGGACGGCCGTAACAAAACCTATATTAATTGGACGACCATTCTAGAAATTAAACCTAATCAAATACTAATCATATCATCTATCTTTTTAATCGCACATTTTTTTTAATGTCCTAACAATCAGAATTTTAGATCAGTGTGCTTGAAAATTAATTATAATACATGCGGTATTAGTATGAAGCACCCGACTATATTCTAAAATTGAGGGTTTAATATTTACTGAAACCATGCATATGTAAGCTTTTTCTTGGATAGAAACATAAAATGTCATGTGATTTGGCAAATACTTCTTGAAGATCGTTGTTGAGGGTTAAGCTATCAGCTTCGAGGACATCGCCTCGAACCCCGGCCGATCGACAGAACTCTTGAAGCCTCTCATGTGCTCAAAGCTCACCTCTCGATGAATCTAGCACGAGCACCCCGTCTCGAAGGCCCCTCAGGGCTCGAGTCTAGCTCGAATGACAAGCCTCGAGGCCAGGCATGTGCGGCCTACATAACGAAATGATCCAGAATGATTCCTTCTGCTGACTCAGCATAGGGGAGAATGCGTGACTCTAACTTCCCCTACCTGTATTTGCAGATCGACCCCTAGAGTATTTGCAAATAGGCCCTATAGATAGGAATTATACAGATTCTCTCAATGGAACAATGTAAATAGAGCACTCACACCATGCACACAACTTTATTCACACAAACCTACTGTATCACTCCGATTACCTTCTCTGACGAGTTCCAAGTCGAGAAGCTATGTAATTTCCACTCAATTGCTGTATAAAATACTAGCAAGTCTGTTCCGGGGGATTATAAACCTTCATGGAAGTTTTGATGTCCGATTTATTTTCCCGCTTAGAGTCCTGATCATTGAAACCATCAAAATCGAACCTCAATCATCGTTCTTTTCTTTTTTTTTTCATATCATTTCCAGATTTTTTTTAAAAAATTTAAATGAACCATCCGTCATTATATAAATAAAATAACGAGAACATAGCTATATATAACAATCATAATTCTAATTATCTACCAAAATCATCGATAATATGTTATTCGGCAAAAATAATATCAGTTGTTTTTAATGCATATTCAATATTATAACACGCACATTAACCTTTTCGCATCAGTGCACTAACTACAAGCAACGATAGTGCGGAGAGGTCGGAGAAAGTAAGCAAACAAATTTAATAAGGTGCGAGAGGGTGGGAGGGGTCTATGTTGTTTTGTTTTTATAACAGGAATAAAATTATTTTTCTCTTTCATTATCTGCTTAACGAACCGAAGGATGGATTTTGAATTAATAATATATGAATTGTGTAAATATAGGATCAAATATTGAAATTTAGTAAATTATATGAATCGGAATACACTAAACTTAGATACATATTCTTTCGAAGTTAGAAAGTAAAATTTAAAAGAACAATTGTACTTACCCTAGATTAAAGGATAGATCAGTCCCTGATAACACTTGTCATCAACTATACAATTAGTTTATGATAGTAGCGCTAATTAGTCCATACCTATATCGACAAAAACACGATAAAAATGAAATATTCATGCATGCGTTCGTCGGGCTACATACTTTAGCAGACTCACGACGCCATATATAGTGAAAACAAGTAGGAAAAAGTGGAGTGGTTTGCTTTAGAAACGGGGAAATATTAAGAGGAAAAGTAAAGTCATGATGTAAACTCCAAAACATTTTCCTCATTAATATCGAATTCAAATGGCCTACAAGATGTAGTTATCTGTCAATCCCTAGTTTTAAAGAAAAGGATTGATCGAAAAGCACGTTTTCCTAACAATTTGATACATTTATATACGACGATACGATCCATATATATATATATATATATATATATGGACCCGTGAGAAATGGAGGAAACTTGTCTATCTTGATTTTTCTTGCAATGTTGGTGTGGTTGTAATTGTGAATTATGATGTTGGGATTAATATCATGTTGATGTATGTGTTTTTGTCATTGCATGCATTCGTTTCATGTCTCCCGTCATTATCCCCTTTTCTTACACCTACATCTATAAACTAACTCCAATTACTTCCATCTTTCTATTCATATAATAATCCGAATCTAGAATAAGTCCCCATCATCTATTTTAATTTATATTTCATCTTATCTACAATAATATCATTAATTTCCCTCTCACTTATATATGGACTACTTTATTGTCCATAGATTGTCAAGGATGACTTGGGGGGTTGGAATAGACAATTTATGAGATAGTTTCTTCTTTACTGTATAAAAGAATACAACACTTCTTGTTTGCATTTTACAATAAATTTCTAAAATTTAAGTAATATTCAAAAGTGAAATGTTACAGCATAGAATGATTTTTTTTAAAAGAAAAGCTTAAAAAACTAAAAATTATTATAAGCCCTCTAATGAATGGCTAAATCGTCAAATTTAACTCAAATTACTTTTTCTTATGAAACAATTTCTCAAGTTACCATAAACTCATCGAGTATAACGCCCATCTTTTTCATTTCTAGATATTAAAATCTGACTAGAGTCACTATTATGCTAATATGAAAATTACAGTTAAATGGCCTTTTTCACATCAACATATCCAATCAGATTTTTTATCCTGAAAAAAGAATACAGAGTTTGAGTTAATATCTCTTACGAAAAATAGTTCAAGTTACGTGCACTGGATGAGTTTAATATAATCTAGTATATAACTCTACAAGAAAAACAATAAATAATTGTAATATAGTTTGAGTAAAATTTGACTATTTAGCCTACAAAAAATTAACTTAATATATGACACTAACTATAAACTAAAAAAACTAAAACCGTACAAGCCCTAAATTTGATCCACGACGATAATTTTACAGACTAATTAAAAAGCAAACGAAACCCTATTTGCTGAAAAATCAACCGAATTAATTAATAAGAAAACAATTTGAATTCCAATTATACAAAAATCAACCATTTAAAAAATAATAATCTAAAATTACAAGATCAAACAAATCATAAAACACGTGGAAAAAACATTCAAGGACAGATGGTTTTCCAAGGGGGCACAATAGGCTGACCCAAATCTAGACAACATGGATTGAGGATTGTGTTGCATGTGGAAACACAAAAGTATTACATATAAATATATGCAATACTTAATTTGTGCTGCTACATAGAACACGAAAATTCAGTTAGATAGTATGCATTCAGTTGTAATTCCATCAAACGTTAATTAGTTTGAATTAATCAAACAAGATATCGGCTGTAAGTAGTTATTAAAGAAGTCTGAAGTTAATTTGATTCTTGAATTTGATCAGTCTGCAATATCTATAATATAAATATATTGTATACTGATAAAGTAAATAAATATGAGCCCACATACTGTAATTTCGTAATGTGTATACTATTTATTTGCACCGTATAACAGGACGCTTGTTCTGACAAGAGACCAAGAAGGCCTATCATCAACAATGCATTTCATCTGTATTTGCAGTCCACCGTCCCCACTTTTTTTTTCTTTTTAAATATAAAAGAAAAAAGAAAGAAAGTGGAAAACAACTGTTGTGGAAAAGCAGAAATGGCGTATACATGTTTGTTTCCATTGCAAAATAGTGAAAATAAAATTTGCTATCTGACAGTCCCCATAGCGTTAGGGCTTTGGGCCAAACAAGGCGCAACCTTCACTAGCATA
>AYJT01058396.1:0-19758 GCA_001278415.1 Ocimum tenuiflorum | reverse complement strand
ATTTATATATATCAGCCATTTTTGCGTTGTGACATGATTCGTGGAATGTTGATGATGTGCTTCAATAGTTGGTGTCTTGTTCTGTAATAACAATACGTGTTTTAATTATGTTGTATGAACCTGACCTAGGGGTGGTGAATTGGTAATCCTACAAGAACACGTGAGTTTAACTGAGTTCCAAGTTACTGAGAAGCAAGATGACAAATGTCACGATACAATAATTAATTATTAACAAGATTGTTATTCCACAAGACAACTCCTTGGCAAAATTTTTTAGATTTTAGAGGTAGTGACCAAGGAACCATCTTTTCCTTGTGACAAGTATGAAAAATCTCTTCAAGCAGGCTAACTTCAACTCCATTATCTTGAAATATGTTGTTCTTAGGCATGAAATGTTGGTGTACATATCTTTTTCGTGCAACTATGGACATTTTGTTACTCTTGAATTAATTATGAGACTAAAACCTTGAACATTTTTGCTGAGTTGAGAATCTTGAAATTAACCTTGAATCAATGATTTCGATAGGTTAAACCTTTATCTGTTGAACTTAGTTTATCATTTAGCCTTCTAGTATCGTTTGACTTGTTGTTGGGGCTAGAAAACTCGGTGGATGGTGTTGTTGAGCGATTTTTCCGACATGGCAGTAACTCCATTTTCGAACAAGCCAAGTCAGTTTAGCCAAATTACTATACTAATTCAAACCAAATTGAGTCTATGGATATGAGCACGATCTTCGACCGCCTAGTATGAATTCTGCACGTGACCTTTTCATTTTCAATTTGACCGAATTGCATCCAAAGTCAACTGAACTGGTTGACCCTCCTTGGAGAAAAGAACCTTAGGGCTCGAAGTACCTAGATTCTATTGAAGTTACTTTCATTTTGATTAAATTATTACCTCTTCAATTTGACAAATTGTTCTCTCATTTCGACCCAATTGGACCAAATGCCTTCCGAGTTAAGTCCCTCAATAAAGGAAAACGAGTTCAATCGAATTACGTACCCTACCCGATCAATTTTTTTTCTCCAAATCAATCAAATTTCTTACTTTCACTTGGTTCACTCTTTGACTTTGTAATTTTACAACCTTATGACAAATACATTGAGTTACTTAGATGGCTATAAACTTGTCAAGTAACAAATGCTACGCGATAGTATAGCACCATTCTCTTCCCTTGACACTCGATGTGGAACTTGAGTACTATATATGAGTTATTGTAAATGAATAAATATCCTCAATTACGTATATTCTTGAAGGTGACAAAAGAGTCAGAATCACGGAAGCAAGGATCCATTAAGATTTCCAAGGCCAATAAAACTAAAGTTTGAGGTGGGCTTTCATATATAGT
Source organism: Ocimum tenuiflorum (assembly GCA_001278415.1). Taxonomy (NCBI): domain Eukaryota; kingdom Viridiplantae; phylum Streptophyta; class Magnoliopsida; order Lamiales; family Lamiaceae; genus Ocimum; species Ocimum tenuiflorum. The sequence goes on along the minus strand of AYJT01058396.1, from coordinate 18,409 downwards.
AAATTGAAAGTAAATACTTGCATTTTTCTAAAAATCCTCAAATGATTTATTTGAAATGAACTATCATGATCAATAAATGTTTTGCATTATCTATCTATCCTCTAACTCAAATGCGATTAGCGAGTTTTGTAATTTGAGCCAACAAATGCGGCCAGAGTCCGACATCAAATGATGTCGATGTTACTTAAATCAATAGGGTCTCGAAAAACTCCAAAATAGCTGAGACTTAGTACACTTTGCCATCCAATAGTCACCGTGGTTGTGGTAGGTTTACTTCTCAGTTCACACCCATGTAAAAGAGAGCACATATGGACTGATTGAAAACTTAGACTTGGTATGAAAATGATAATGTTTTAAATAACATAAGTGAATTTCATAAAATAAAACCCACATACTTGTTCAATGATATTGATAGGACGATTCTTGCTTTTATTTCTATATGTGTTTTCGACAATGTGTCAACTGAGTGTAAGTACTTCAAACCTTCACGTATTTTTAAATCTACAGGTTGAATTCAAGTAGAGTCGGCAGACGTTGAACCAAGTTAATATATTTGAGAACTTTATTGCGTGTGCATACGTATTTTTATATGAGTATCTCAACCATTATATTTTCGTTGATCAAACTCTGGAATGTTGCAATTCTTAATTTGATTATGATTTTGTTGCGTTGATTCTCTTGACTTATACTTTCATATTCATCGGGGCCACCACCCATGGGCTGAGCAGCACTCCCAACCCACGGCCAAAATTTAAAAAAGAAGTACTTCATATATTAAATAGAAAAATGAGAAAAAAAATTACCTTATCAAGGATTTTGATGGTGTCGACTACATGGGTAATAATAGAGCGATATATTAAAAATACACACATTGTGATTATTACTATTGTGATTATCATTGTTTGTTTACTTTTTTTTTTTTTGAGATAAAACATTCCACATTCTTATCTTTTATCGGTTCTCCACTTCTAACATTTAATAGAATTTGAAGTGAAAAGACTCCTTACATTTAGCAAACATGATTGATGAAATCTATTGAATATGAAAAAGGTAATGGTCGATTTTCATCCATACGAAGATTTAGCAACCATCCATGATGAATCCCATGGTACAACACTCTCGCTATAATAATATATTTGTTCGGACCTATCCATATCAATTTGTTATAATAAGAATTGCAAAATGATTATACACATATTTATACCATAATATTTCTTAGCTCCCAGTGTAGGGATGATCTCAGATTTTCTATAATCTTGTATTATTTTGTACACTAGTTTCTTCTATATTTTTCTAACATTTTCTTCTAATACATATATCTTTATTCCTCTATTATTTCTCTCATTCTAAAAAATAAATGTTTTTAGATTATATATTTCTAGAATTTTCAAAATATTTCATATAACCATTCTAGAATTTAAGTTTTAGAACTTTAGTATTGTTTTGTTTTCTCAAAACAAATTTCTCATTGTTTATTTCCAACATTTATATCACTTTAGCAAAATATTGGGCTCTCACACTTAGCTCCATGGAATCCCTCTCTATTTGATAAAAAAAATGAATGTTAGTGTGCGTAATGTATTTGGCAAAGTACTTTGTACACATAATAAGACATTATAAATCCCAAGCCTGGTGGAAAAAATCAAGTCATATATGCACTTCACTCTATGATAGTAAGTGGAAAGAGTCTTCGAGAGTTATCATAGAGCAAGGTTGTAGTGGAGCTGTAAATGAGTCGAATCGAGTATGATCAAATTTGAGTTCGACTCAAAAGTTGAACCTTGAGTTCGGCTATTATATTTTATTTAATTAAAAATTAAATTATTTATATAATGTAGGTTGATAAGTCGACTCAAGTCAGATCTCAATAAGGCTCGCAAGCTTGACAAGTCAACAACTCTGAAGCATGAAAAAATTATTTTAAAAACTAATTAATTATATAATATAGTCTGGCATGAAAAACAACATGCACAATTCATGGACTTGATTAATCAGTCGATTCATGAATTTTTGTTGAAAGCCCTGTGGAGTGGGGTTCAAAGAGATCTCTTCTTTCTTTTATCTTCTCTCTCTCTGCAGAAACTTGAGATTTTCGTCAAATATCAAACTTGAAACACTTTATTGCTATCAATCGAGTTTTGGAATCAAGCATTGAATGAATAAGCCAGTTGAAGGAAAACATAAAACAAAAAAAAAATTAAAAAAGAAAATAGAAAGAAACAAGCGGTCATAAATTTTGCAGACCATAGCTAGAAGTTTTCAATGTCGTTGAGGAGTTAAAAAATTACTAGTAAAAAAACAAATATCAGCTTGTTGGTGAAATGAAAATTGCTCCAGACTTTGAAGAAATGAGGGTTTTTGTTCTATTTTTTGAGCGGAAGATCGTGTCCCCAATATTCTAGGGGATGCGAATATGGAAAGTCACCATCCTCTTTCCATGATTTTCTCCCGCACAAAAATCATAAAAAAGATTATCGATGATTTTGACATAAATACTCCTATATTTAAAGTCTAAAGCTAGCATATACAAACGATAATAATAAAAGATGTCAAAATTTTAACCGTTTCATTTCTCATGTTGAGAAGTGTTCTTATGTAAATAGACTCATACATGTTTATATAATGATGTGAAAAAAATATTACACTCATATGTTAGCGTTGTCTAGTGGTTAAGAAAAAGAATTACAAAATGATAATTCCATATATTTTTTTTTTCATAAACAAGATATTGGGAATTGCATATTAAATTATTTAATTTATCGGCATAACATGCGTGTGTTTGGAATATTAGTTTTGGATTTTTTCATATATGATTTATTTATTTATTTGAGTGAGCAAATCCTTCCTCTATGAACGTGTGATTACCATAAATCTCAAACAAATCGTGCTAACTTCAAAAGAGAAAAAGAAGGGGACGGTTACATTATAAAATGCTAAAAGATTAGATATCCTTTATCCACATACATTTAATAAACTAATTTATTTGTGGCTAAATATTTGTAACAAAATAAAATATTAAATATTAAATACCACATGTCCATAAAGGTTTCGAGAGGAAAAAATAATTTATCTAGTTAAAATGCAAACGCGATTAAAATTTAATCTCATGTAATAAATGCCACATTTTTAATAAAACTGTCAAGCATATTCCGTCACACATAAAATATATTCATGCATACAAATGTGTGGCGGTTTTATGTGTGGTTAAAATCTAAATTCTTACGTACTAACAACCAATTTCCAAACTGCATAGACCGCGCGATAATTAAGTTTTTTTTTTTCTCCTTGATTAATAACTCCAATAGTAAAACAACTTTTTTTGTGTAAATATACCGAGATTAGCTGGATTTTGAGTTGATGTTGATTCTTTTTATTTTATTTTTATAGATTATAAGTTTATTTCCTTACCCTAAGTCGATTTTCTTTTATTTGATTTGTGAAACAACTTATTGGGAGAGAGATTTGTCGCCACCAAATAACAAACTCATGATCCATGCAGATATACATAAAATTTAAAAATAAGATTCTACTTCTTTTACAATAATCATGATGACAATTACCTATGAAAAATAATTTACATTAAATATCTCTTTAAGGGACACCCGAAATAACAAATAATTCTTTCAAAAAACCAATCTTATATTAAAGAATAAATAAATAATCGAGAGTAAAATGAAATTACAACAATAGATAATCGACACGAGAGTGTAATCACCACGCCAAACTAGATAATTTGGATAAGTTTGTATCCAAGTATGGATCACAACAAATATATTACAATTATTTTTCTTTTTATTATTTGAATTGGATGATTTAGATATACACAATCTCTACCACATCTCATTATTATATCTCTTAGAAAATGGAATTACTATCCATTTTATAGTACACGTAGTACTATATATACATCTACATAAATTTAATTAACCACAATCGATCAGTTCCACTACTTTTCCTTCTTCTTTGATCAATTATTTTACTTTCTCTCATCTTCTTGATTTCTCTCGTCTCCAAACATGCACGGAGTGAGTCTCGTTCGTTTCATCGTCGGCATTATTGGTTAGTATTTTTTTTTCAGTTTTTGATTCATTGTTCTTTTAGAAATATAGAATTTATAATTTTGAATTTTATGCAGGTAATGTCGTATCGGCATTTCTATTTCTTTCTCCCGTGCCTACATTTCGAAGAATCTTAAAGAATAAAAGTACTGAAGAGTTTCACCCTTATCCGTACTTAGCTGCAATGATGAATTGCATGCTGTGGATTTTCTATGGATTGCCCGTTATTCATCCTGACAGTACTTTAGTTATCACTATAAATTCATTTGGCTTATTGATGGAGATTGTTTATCTCTCCATTTTTTTTATTTACACCTCGAAGAAGAAATATAGAGTAAATAAATACTATTTTTTCGTTTATTTTTTTAATATAGATAATTCAAGCTGCTAATGTGTTTTTTTTTTTTTATGTAATCAGAAAACAATATTGTTGTTCATCGCTGGTGAGTTTGCGCTTCTTGCTGTGGTCGCTGTTATCTCTCTCTTGACCCTCCACACACACGCAAAAAGATCAATGATCGTTGGTATCATCTGCGATATTTTTGGGATTATTATGTATGCCTCTCCACTATCCAACATGGTGAGTCTTGACCTTCATTGATAATAATCAAACACACACACACATATGAGAATAACGAAATCTTGTTTGTTTCGCAGAAGCAAGTTATTAGAACTAAGAGCACCGAATACATGCCGTTTTGGCTTTGCTTCGTTGGCTTTACAAACGGCATTATTTGGTTTGCTTATGCTTTCCTCAAGACGATTGATCCTTATATTGCGGTAAGTTTCTTTTTTCCTATTTTAATAAGTTCTTATGTGTTATTAAATTTGAATTAATGTATTTTGTAATTATATTTGTTTGGTGTAGTTTGGGAATGGGCTTGGAGCTCTATGTGGAGTAGTCCAACTCTCTGTGTTTGCATATTACACTTGTTTAGCAAAAAATAGCAAGACTGAAGATGTGAAGCCCAAGGATGTGCAGCTATCAAATGTCGTTTGAGTTCTTTTTTCTTTTCAAAGTTTAGGTTTAGTTTCAAGTTTTGATTTAGAATTATGGTTGGTTTATTTTATTTTCATTTTTCCGTTTTCAATTTATCTTGTTGATATATTTCGAAATTGCAGTAAAATATTTTGTTCAGTTGTTTAAATATGATTGTTAATGATCATAGTTTTGGAGGTTTAATTTCAAGTTTTACTTTAGTAATTAATTTCGCCAATAATTACCATGCATGCCAAACACAAGATAAAGGTCTGGTATTGCAGTTATTTTACAAGATATCATTTGCCGCACATGTTTCCTAGTTAATATTATTTTCAATTTTAATTTTTAGTGTGCTTGCTTAGTGTTTTTATAAAATTTCACTTTACTTTTCTAAAAAAATCCGACAAAAAAATCAAAATTCTTGTATACTTTTTCTCTCTCCTAAGAAAAATAATTAAATAATTTTCCGTAACTTAACTTTCCCAAAAAAAAAAAAATTCCAACAAATGAAGTAGTGCCTTCTCAAAAAATTTGATACTTATAGCAATTCTACTTAATGGGCCCATGTATTATTTATTTGAATTTAATATATACTATAACAAAAATCCAAAAGAATTATACAAACTCATTTTTGTTACGATAAACCTGTAAGACCAACTCATTTATGATTGGTGGCGTATACTTAAGAGTTAGCATGGAGTTTCCTAAGTAGAACAGTGAAAGTGAAAAAAATGAAATTAAAATTAAGAATAATAATATATTCTAGCTTCTATCTACAAGAAGTACTTTCATTGCCTGTTTCTGTGCAATTATAATTCATGATTAATTACTTCAACTTGAATTTTAGGAAACAGCGAGTTAGATAATCTGATCAAGAAATCTTTATACATACACATTAGTAATGGATTCTGTATAAAAAATTTCTCAATATCCCTGTTGAACTTCTTTATTTTGATCCTACTACTATATATATTTATATATGGTGGTGCTTGATAACTTTTCAAGCATAGTTCAAAAATCAAACAAACATTAGATCTGAAGAAAATGATCTCAATTATAGATTTTTTAATTGATGCTTAGAGTTTTTATATTTTTCCTATATGATTCATTCCTTAATTGTAATAGTCCAGTGTAATCTGTGAAACCTTCACGTGCTTAAAATATCATATATAAGATACATATTTTATATTTACATTTTTGTCCAAATAATTTTAGTAATATTTTTCACTTTTCATGTATTAGGCAATATTATATAATTTAAAAAATTATATTACATATAGACATTCAAATGAAATTATCATTTATTTATTTACTTATTTATATATTTCGCGCCAAAATCATCTTCTTGTTTTCCCCTAAAAATGGCAATTCAACTTGATATATTCATCCCAATGCAAAATTCTTTATTGGAGATACTTTGATATGGTTCAAAAAGTTATTAAAATCCTTTAAAAATAAATAAAAGAATCAGCGCCGCATACACAACCATTTGCTTATTTATTTTGTTAAAACAAAAACCATTATCTTGTTTTCTTGTTTGGAATAACAGAGAACTTAATAATCCACACATTCTAAAACATAATATGACTCGTGATTTTGAATTCTAAATTCATTTTTAATTTTTTCATATTCTCAAGCTGAGATAAATATGATATAGTGATTAGTGACCTATAGGCGGTTCTATACTCGAGCTCACGGGGTTGGTCGATCCCACGGTGAATCGAGAGTTTCTTTAGTAGGGGTATTTGATTGGAAATTCTATATAAGAATCGTAATGGTATTTATGTTAGGAATTAGAATATTTTGATGATATTGGAAACCATGTCATTAGAATAGAACTGATCTTAGAATGTAATGATATATAGGATTAAATTGTAATAGTTTAGGTTCGCGGAGAGCTAAAGCTGAAAGATTCAAGACTTAAGAATTTTAGAAGATCAAGTTCAACTTGGACCACAACTATACCAACCCAGTTGTGAGGGTTCACGGCTGATCTCCTTAGCTGTGAATAATAAAAACTTCAACTGATCTGACAATTGTACGACAAACCAGCTGTAGTTCATTCTGAATTGATAGCTAGACAAAAAGACAAGTTGACTCCCGAGCAAATTTTCAAAAAGAGAGCTGACAATCGAGGAATCTCGCAAGATCAAGTCAGAAGATCAAGCCCAATTGTCTCTTTGACAACTGAGACAAAAGAATAATATTTAGAATTGACTTTTGGAATATTTCCTAAAAAGGTATTCTAACAGCGGTTATTATCCAGCGGACAAAAGTCGAAAGCTGACGGACCGGTGGATAAAGAACTGAAAACGCCTGCTGGAAGTACAACAACGGCTCTAATCCCTTACGACGAATTTAACTGATCATCCCATGTCTTCCAATAATTACTATTCAAATCCGAAGCCTATAAATAGAGTTACCAAAAGAGAGAAGGTTACGCACAGAGACAAAAGTTACGAACTCGCGCTCTTTATCTACAATCTCTCTCGTCTCTAAAGCTTTCAAGCTTTTTCAAGTATTCTTACTCGAGACTCACCGGAGAAGGAATAGAGGATGTAGGATTTTAAGATCCAAACCTCTATAAATATCTTGTTTCATTCACACCTTTCTGTATTTATTTTCTGAAGTGTTTGAAACCCAACTACCTTCAGTAGCTGGAGTATACCTGTTAAACAATTCTAAATCCTACTCGACAACAAATACTTTAAAGGAGTCGGCTGACTTGCACTTCAAGTCGGCTGAAGCATAAAAAGGACCTATTTAATTCCGCTATTATCTCTAACGCTTCCGCAACTTGTATTATCACTCTGATTTGGGACCAACAATTTTTGTTATTTGAGCCCCCACGACAGATAAAAAATCTTTCAAATATAATATCCAATTTGGAACCCCGATGACACTTAACTTCTAGATCCGCCACTATGAAATACATTTGTATTCATATATCCATCATCATTGCCAATGACTTTACCAAAAGCTCTAACTTTTAAGAAAAATAGAGAAAAAAGCTGGATATTAATTACACCCTATTGAAGTTGAAATATTAATTCCAAGTTATTATATTTGTATAATTCATGATCTTTCAGTGTCTACTTCATAAAAGACAATTTTCAGGCTCCACCAACTTTTAAGTTTCTCCCAAAAAAATAAATAAAGAAAGAAATTTTTTTAACACTTAATGGCTTGCATTTATATACGCAAAACTTTTTATTTTTGCACCAATAATCCATGCATCGTCATCAACTAAACCAATTTCTAGCGAATTTCAACCAATTGCAACTGTCGAATTTCAACCAATTGCAACTGTTCCCTAGCAAAATAAAAATAAAAATATCCTTTTTGGGACTTGTTTAAATAGATTGATTATGGTAAAAATGTAGGGTTGTGTATGAAAGCAACATCAAATTTATAATTCATATGAATGCTATTTGTATAAACCAATTGAATGGTGCAATAATTATAATTACATTTCATTAATTCTTATATTTATCTTGAGAGGACAACTCATTAAAAATCTACCTTAATATTAACCTTGTGAGTTGGAAGCCTGTCTTTTTTCTGTGCGGAAATTTTTCTAATTCTAATTGCTAAACATGTGCAATCAACCCCCTAAGATTGTACTAAGCATTGGATTAACAAATATTATTATTTTCCCAAGGATTAGGAAATATATGTAACTATTTGTAGGGGAACTAAAATCCCCAATTTCTTCACCTTTCTCTTGGTTGATAGTTAATAAAAAGACACTTTTATAGATTCCACACAAATCATGGGGGACCACCTTCGTCAAAATTGTATTTAAGACCTCTAATTGTTATCAAAATCTTGGGAAAATAATATTATTGTGGGAGATGTTTCATGTATAATGATTCTTCCAGCGAGAGGTTTATAGAGCAATATACAACGAGGGATTCACATAAACCATGACTGAAAATTAAAATTTGTATGACCAAATTATGATGGCAAAGCTGCCAGCGTGAAGATATTGGTTCAACTAACTATTTCACATATGAATATCAATCATTTTGATTGGACAGGTCGTACTAAATAATGATATAGTAAAACTACTTATATTATATTCTTTAAAAGTTCAAATACCATTTGTTTTAAGACTCATATTTTCTCCCCCAATTTCTAACTGTATTGTAGTAGGATATAATTTTCCAGTGATGTGGGGCCTTTTCGATTATAAAAAATAAATATACCACGATCCGTGCGTAATGCAAAGATCAATACTATATCATTTAATTTTCAAGAAATTAAATATACTAACACATTTCAGATTTAGCAAATGAAATCACAAATTCCAACAACTGAACCATGCACATTTTTATCATGGATCTTGTCTGTGAGCAACTCACAAATACTGAAATAGAATAATCCAAAATGTTCGTATGAAACTCGTGCAGTTGTAAAATATATGCACCCTCCCATTTTCTGCCACTTTTTGGGCCCCTAGTTTGTTGCCTCCACCTTCGCAGCACATTCCTTTCGCCGTTGGCCATCGATTAATCATTCAAGCAGTTTAAATTTAATCCGACAAAAGCTTTAGTTCGAGTCTTCGAGCTGATTCTTGGTCTTTCCCTCTACTGATGATAAATATTGTCTAACGAATTTTTCCCTTGTTGACCCAGTACTACTTTTCAACTCTGGTGCTCCGCATATTTTTTTGAAAATATCGTCACTTTTTATTTTTTCCCTTAAATTGAAACCATATGATTTCAACTACTTTTCTTCAGCTGCCAAACAGGAAAAGATTTCAGCTTGCACTGAATTCTTGGTGGCCCCTTTCTATGTGTTAACCGTTTAGTCATTTTTAATCATTTACTTGCCCCATTTGTGATGAGAGTGAAGGAATTCAGACAAAAAGAATCGTTTCTGCTTCTTAACAACCCTTGAGTTTCTTGATCTTTCAAAATCCTTATCAGTTTTTGAGGAAAGAGAGTTTTTTTTGGCACATTGAGAAATGGGTAGACCGAAGAAGAAATTGTTTGACGTTGAGTGGGCGGTAGAATCATGGTACAAGTTGGTGGAGCAGCAGCCGCTGCTTCCGTTTGTTGTACCTCTGTTGCTGTTCCTTTGGGCAGTGGAGAAGTGGTTCTTCTATTTATCGAATTGGGTTCTTCTTGCTTGTGCTGTTTGGGCAACAATTCAGGTTTCAACATCGCATTTGTTTTGGTTTGTTGTCTTATTTTGGTTTGGTTTGGTTGTGGTTGGATCATGTGTTATGAGCCAGTATCTGTTTTATCAGTTCTTGTTTGACTTTGGAAATATATGTTATAATGTATTTGTTGTACCCAGAATAGGTGTGTTTTTGAGGTTGCAGCAGGAAACATTCATATTGACTTAGATTGTTGGTCAACTCTATTTTAGCTTCATCTGCTGCACTTGTCGTTGATTGTTGCCTCAGTTTGGAGGAATAATTAGTGGATATTGTCGAAAGCATAATTGAGTTTTTGTGTAACAAGTGCAGCAGTAGAAGGAAGAAAAATTGCAGATTTCAGTTTAGCAGAAATATGAATGGTGGTGCCTATCTGTACTTGGACATTGGTCTACAAGTGTATATGGAAGGAGAAGATAAAATTATGTTTCTTATTTAGGATCACTTGCCTTGAACGTTATGAAACTTTTCATAGCAAGGATGTAGAAGTATTTCTGGTGCTGTTCTCAAGACTGGACCACTTGGAGTTTGATTCAAGAATGATAGATGGTGGAAAGAATAATAAAGTGTTTCCAATTTTGGGATTCATTAATCTTGAAAGGTCTGATTTTTTCATGTGAGAGTTGTATGTGGCCATCTTGTGCTTTTCTCGAGATCAAGTGCTACAAATATGTCTAGAAAGAAGATTTTGCTGCAAACTTTAAGTGGGAGTGCGTTTTGCTATTAATTCTATGTTTTTAGCCCATTTTGAACGTGCTTCACCTTCAAGTCATTTAAAATGATATTTAGGCTTCCCCTTCCTTTGAGCATTTGGCTATGTTTTGATGATTTTAATATCAACTGCTTATATGAATAGCTCATTGTAATGCTCACACTTGGTATTGGTGTGAGATATTTGTGTGATATCTAAATCTTGACTATGCAAATTACAAAATATTAGGACACGGATATTCTGACAAAGTGGCATTCGCTGATGATACACACAAGTGCAACCATAACTTGGAAACAAGTACAAGAATGGATCATTTTGGATAATTAATTCAAATTATACCTTAAAAGACAAGACATGATTTGCATTGTAATGGCTTGCTGTTTTTTTCTCAAAAATAAAAAAAAGAAAAGATGTTGTGGTTGGTTTTTCACCTAGCAAGTTCGAAAGTGTTGCATTGTTGACTAGTCTGTTAAGATACCCATACACCTTCTGTTTATAAATATTTAGAGGAAATTATGGCACGGTTCTGCAAATGGTGCTGTCATATTCCAATCACTTGGACTTCTGAGGAAATGAGAGAACTAAGAACACACACAAACACAAGCAGAAAAACATTGCCAATTAGCATTCTATTAAAATTAAAGATAAGGAATTAGATTAGTCTTATAAAGTATGAACATTATTATCTCAATGTCTTATACTTCTATATTATTTTCATGGAAAATTCAAATAGAAAATTAATCCGACTGGTGAAGAATTTGTGCCAGTTGGTGTGAATTGATGTTTTGAGCAGAAAATGAACAATAATACATGCAGATTTAGATGGCCATTGCATCTCCTAACTTGTAATTTTTCTCCTTGCAGTATAGAAGTCATCAGCAAAGAAATATAGTGGATGACTTGAATAAGAAATGGCAGCAGATGGCACTACATAATTCAGTATGTATTCATTTTATTTCTCGGTTCTCATTTTGTTTCTACTGCTGGTACTATACATTTTGAATAAGATTGCTATTGTTATTCTTTCTACAGCCAGTAACACCTTTGGAACACTGTGAATGGCTAAACAAGCTATTGATGGAAGTTTGGCTGAACTATATTAACCCAAAGCTTTCTTCACGATTTGCATCTATAGTTGAGGTAGCTTTCCCGATGTCCATAATCTTCTTGATCTTCGATATTTCCGGTTAGAGATACAATTGTAATAATAGAGAAAAAGGAAAAAGATGTTTAACTGTTGGTTTATCACTTATAATTTATGCATTTGCTGGATTTGCACATCTATTGCTATTAACTTCTACTAATTACACAGAGGCGCCTGAAGCATAACAAATCAAGACTAATTGTAAGTCCCAATCCTCTAATTTTTATCAAGTGAAGAAAATATTTTCCATGTATTGCTAGAAGTATCCCATTATTAATATTGTGAAATATTACATATTTAGGAAAGGATTGAGTTACAAGAATTTTTCCTTGGCTCCAGTCCTCCTGTGTTTGGGCTGCATGGAACCCATTGGGCAACATCAGGTGATCAGGTTTGGCATATTTACTAATAAAGATTGGATTCCTCCTTCATTGCTGAAAAATGAAAAAGAATATGTGTGTTATTTTAAACATAGATTAATCCGTCTAAAACTATCTCCTTGGATGTTCAGAAGGAACTGCTGTTAACTAATGAATGAGCATGCTAATGTCCAGTAATGTGGAATATATGGATAATGATTCAAATACTTGGTGATAAGTCTTCAGGTTTGGCCTGCAATAGTTGGAAAAATTATTCATAAATATAGGTACTATGGCTTGAAGATTTACTGTAACTATTGTTCATAAAGATAATGTAAAAACAAGAAAGATAGGGGAAAAACAAGGAGCGACATTTTCCTATATATACACTGACATATGTTTTATTTTATCAGTATTTCATATAATGGAATTAACTGTTGATTATCACTTCTCAAACGGTGATAATGCTTGGAAAGTTCTTGCAACTAAGGTTCCCAAGATAATTGATAAATAAGGAGTGAGAGCGATGTTTCCTTATTCATACTCAAACATATGTATCATTTTATCATTATCTCATATTGTGAAATCAAGTGTTCATCGTCTTTTAAATTTTTTAAATAAGTGGGGTTCTATTTTTTGTTGATCTCCTCAAATAATTTTACATGATTTTATGCAAATGATCATCCTAGTCTGGTTTCTGCTCTCTCAGTCTATCTCTCTATTACATATGTATAACTATTACTTTCTATGAAGCAGCGAATCATGCACATGAGTTTTGACTGGGACACGGATGATGTAAATATATTGTTGTCTGCTAAGCTGGCTATGCCTTTGGGAACAGCTCGAATTGTGATAAACAGCATCCACGTCAAGGGCAATGTACGCATCAATTTCATTTCCTGTTTCTTATTATACTTTTTGGATTAGTTCTTGTTTATTATGATGATCATCTGCTTTATTTCTTGAATTAATTTGTAAAGGGTGTTTTATGTTGCAATGCCTTTCGTTATGTCATTATTTTCCTGATACTAAGGACCTATAAAAAAATGGATCAGCGTTATATCATAGTCATAAGGCTGGTGAAGTCGTTTACCTTTATCGATTTTGTGTTGCTTTGCATTGTCTATCAGCTATGAAGCAAATAGAAAACTGGTTCCTTTGAGCACTAGCGTAAAAAGATTTCGGAAGCTTCTTTTCTAGCAAATAATTCTGAAAAATATTACTCAATTTTCATTGTGCAGCTTCTTTTCAGGCCAATATTAGAAGGGAAAGCGATAGCATACTCATTTATATCAACTCCCGAGGTAAGACTCGGTGTTGCTTTTGGAAGTGGCGGAAGCCAGTCTCTACCGGCAACAGAGCTACCGGGTGTTTCTTCATGGCTGGTATATTTATAGCTACAACTTGTTGCAATTTTCACATATGTTATCCCTTTTTGAAATATAGATGATGGATTTTATACTGTTTTGTAGGTCAAGCTTGCAACTGAAACTTTGAATAAGAGGATGGTTGAGCCCCGTCGACAGTGTCTTGCTTTGGCACCTCAAGATTTGTACAAGAAAGCAGTAGGTGGTATATTATATGTAACAGAGCTCTCCGCTAGCCGGCTATCAGGTCATAACTGGAAGGGCAATGGTTCAACAAAGCAACTCAGCTGTCCAATTCCAGATGCTTCCGTTGATGGGAAAGAGCTTCAAACATTTGTAGAGATAGAACTCGAGGAGTTAACCAGGAGAACGGAAGTGAGAGTGGGATCTTGTCCTAAGTGGGACTCGACGTTCAATCTTATCCTGCACGACAATGCAGGAATTCTTAAATTTCATCTCTATCAGCGGACTCCTGGAAGTATCAAGTATGACTATCTCACAAGCTGTGAAGTTAAGGTAATTTTTTTCTAGTTTAGTTGTCTCAAATTCTTGGGTTTGTGGTGTGGAATTAGAAAGTAATATAGATAGTTCGAATTTTGTTTTCGACAACCAAAAAATACTTTTTTTCCGTAATGTTCAAATGCATCACATCATAACTTTCCACTGATGCAGATAAGATATGTTCAAGATGATTCAACCATATTTTGGGCTATCGGGGATGATTCCAGCGTGATTGCTAGACATGCTGAGTTTTGTGGAAAAGAAATCGAAATGACAGTTCCATTCGAGGGAGTTAATTTGGGAGAGGTATTTTCTGACCTAATGATTCATTAAAACTTCCAAATTAGATGATTTATATTTTCAGTTTTCCCACCTCTGTTGGAGTAAAGAGGATGGATGACTGAAATAAGAGTTGCTTTATTGATAATAAAAAGAAACCTGAACTTCAAATATGTAGCCCAGAAGCAAGATCAAGATTATAACTCTCGATGCTTTGAACTGTAAGGCCCAATGAAAATTACCCAAATAACTCAAAGAAAATAACTTTAATAAGGAACTAGAAAATAACTCTATTAGGAAACAGTATATCTAACAACCTCATTTGGATGACAAATCATCTCATCTGTTTCTGGGATGTGAAGAACTTTGATTGCTTTTTTGCCTATTTTTTACACTCATCCAGACTTTTCGATGTGAAGAAGTTTTACATGAGAAAGATGAAAATCAGAATGTTGACAGCCAAAAATAGTTTAAAATCAAACACTTTCTCATAGTACGCTGCCTAATCCAAAACAGTCCTGCTTTTTTGTTACCAGATGCCATTCAAAAAAAAGTGTCACTGACTCGCTTCAATTTGTAATGTAAAGAGATAATTTAGAAGAATTCAAGTTCAAAAGTGCCATTCTACTAACAACCATCTTCAAAAACTACCTTGCAGCTGACCGTGAAGCTTGTGCTTAAAGAGTGGATGTTTTCTGATGGTTCACACAGCTCGATGAGTTTCAATGCAAGCTCCCGTCATTCGTTAAGTGGTTCATCAAATTATTTCCCCAGAACTGGAAGGAAAATTTGCATAAATGTGGTTGAGGGCAAGGACCTCCTTGTCAAGGACAAAATTGGGAAATCCGACCCATACGTTAAACTGCAGTATGGCAAGGTACATATCTCCTCTTACAACTATATAGACTTTTCCTCGCAACATGGAAATCTTCATTGTATGTATGAATGTCTCCTCCAGGCCGTTCACAAAACGAAACCGGCCCCACATTCTTCGAATCCTACTTGGAATCAGAGGTTTGAATTCGACGAAATTGGAGGCGGGGAATACTTGAAAATAAAATGCCTTACCGAGGAAACACTTGGCGATGAGACGATTGGCAGTGCACGTGTGAATTTGGAGGGACTTGTCGAAGGTTCGGTGAGGGATGTGTACATTCCTCTCGAGAAAGTGAATTCTGGAGAATTGAGGCTTCAGATAGAAGCAATAAAGGTTGATGATAGTGAAAGTTCAAAGGTATAAATATCTCCAGTTTATTGTCACTGTTCCATTTATTTTCCTTGCATACGAGGATTTAACTTCATTCTCTCTTTGGTAATTTCAGGGTTCACATTCTCTGACAAATGGTTGGATAGAACTCGTTCTGATCGAAGCGAGAGATCTCATTGCTGCTGATCTCCGAGGAACAAGTGACCCCTATGTGAGGATACACTACGGCAACTTGAAGAAGAGTACTAAGGTGAGAGACAGCATTTAGAATTTCGATATTTTTCTAATTCAAGTTTATAATCTATGACTTTTCATGTATCTGGCCTTTCTTCCTAATTTCCTTATTTTGTCGTTGAAGCCTTATGAATTAGTGATCAGCTGATTTATTTTTATTCAATTCTCCTTTTTCTCATTAAATCCTACTTCTACACGGTTCTACTTTTCTCTGCATTCTCATCAAGTAAGATCTTCAATTGGAAAATGAAATATAGCAACTCTGCTTTTCTGGCTTCATGATATCATTACAGCAAACATGGCTATACAGTTATGCAAGAGAGTGAAACACGACTTGAAACAAAACTTGCAAGAAACTATCCAAACATAGATCTGATTGTATGCAGTGTTGTAAAAACCGGTCTAGGCGGTCTGGGTGCCAGTTAGTTATATTCTCTTTAGAAATTAAAAATAAGAAATAAAAAATTGTATTTCCTCATACCAATTGAAATATGATTATGAAAATTCAAATATGGATTCACTTATTGTGCTTGCTTAGTGAAAACCGAATCATAAATACCATGTGTATTGAAATTTGGAGTGGTTTGTTTTTATTATTATAGAAAAATAACTTTTAGATGATAGGAAGATAACTATTTGAAAATATTTTCTTATTGTAAATTCTACTGTTTGTATGATTGTAATATAAAAAAAATAAAATAAAAACTGGTTAACTGCCTAGATGCCGCCTAGGCACTGGGCTCCCTTGAGTGCTTAGCTAGCGCTTAGTGAGTTTTGCAACCTTGATTGTATGTTTAATCTAGTGTAGTTTCTCAATGTTGGTCTCTCGTACGACAAATTCCTCAGCTAAATTTTCCTTAAATGATGTCATGTTTTTGCAGGTTATACCCAAGACGCTGCATCCAAAGTGGCATCAAACCCTAGAATTCCCCGACGATGGGAGCCCCCTCACGTTGCACGTGAAGGATCACAACACCTTGTTGCCAACCTCCAGCATAGGAGACTGCGTGGTTGAGTATCAGATGCTTCCTCCCAATCAGATGGCCGACAAATGGATACCTCTGCAAGGAGTGAAACGCGGCGAAATCCACATCCAAGTCACGAGAAAAGTCCCCGAGCTTGAGAAGAAGCCAAGCGTCGATTCTGATTCGTCTCCTTCCAGAATCCGCCAGAAAATCTCAGACCAGGTGAGAGATGCAGCTGTGATATTTGGCAGAGACATATTTTGTTTCGTCTGATCGAATAGTTTGATGGAAGAGATTGTTGGCTCGTTGCAGATCAAGCAGATGACGATCAAGCTTCGATCGCAGGTGGAGGAGGATGATCCTGAAGCGGTGTTGAAGTCGTTGAATGAACTTGGGAGTCTCCATGAGAGCCAGGAAGAGTACACGATTCGGCTTGAAACGGAGCAGATGCTGCTGATCGACAAAATAAATGAGCTCGGACAGGAAATCTTCAACTCATCGCCTGCTCTTTATAGGACTTCCACCATTCCTTGAAGAATTTCTGTGGGATTTTCCTCGTACAAATTTATGTAGAATCAATGCAATTGTAATTTTGGAAATGATTAGACAGTGTCTGGATCAGTTGCTGCACATAGTTTCTTGTATCATGTTTCGGTTTACTTGTGCATGTTGTATATGTAGATAGCATATATATCAACTTAAAAGATGAAATGCAAAATTGAAACTTAAAAAAATAAATAAATAAATAAGAAAGAAAGAGGGACTCTTCCGTGAGACTTGTAATGATTCGAGTTTTCACTCTACGCATATTGCCAACTGTCAAGTCAAGACTCGGGCTGCAATATTTCTTATTCAAGATGAAACTGGAGATTGTATAGGAAATCTTGCTCTTCTCACGCTTTACCACACTGTGATCTTTTCCAAAATGTGAAGAAAACTACATATGTAAATACAAGTTATAATCCAATTACACTAGGGGACTTGCTAGGGACCACTGCCATCTTAATTGGTTGTTATAATAAATATGTAACGCCCCGTTCTTTCTAGGTTCGAAGCGCTACTCAAAAAAGCAGTAATAATTTTGCAATGACGCGAGTATAACAACAAAATAATAATTCATTAGGATGGTTCAAGTCTCAATGAGAATAACATGAGGTGATTGTTACATCAGTTTTCAAAACACAACATTTGAACAGTGTAAATACATAGCTGGAGTACACATATGAAGATACGTATCCCTGGGCATCTAGGTTCTCAAAATGTTCCAAATCTACTCAACGTCTCCAGACTCCACCATGCTCAACCTGCACGTTTAGAAATACATGCAGGGTTGACTACATTTGCACTCAGTGAACACATTGCCAAAAATAATACGTACATAAAAGCTGGAACAGTCAATTTCATTCAAGAGTAGGCACATGGGGGGTTTTAGTTCAC
>AYJT01058393.1:0-13074 GCA_001278415.1 Ocimum tenuiflorum | reverse complement strand
TCTTCAAGGATGAATTATTGTTGACAAGATGATAGATGGACGATAGTTTGAGTATTCTTGAGTGAGCCTCAACACATGAGTTTGAAATGAAGAATGAAGGGGAGGCTTTGGTGGTGTCACTATTTATACTTGGGTGGAGGAAGGGTTAGGGTTAGGTCTTGGGGGAAGGACCTTATGTTATAACTCGTAATTATACTATAACTCATTTCATGGCATAAGTCATGAAGGTCTCGATTTTGAGCTTATAAGTGAGCTAGAGGCTCTCATTTCATAATTCACGTACTATTATTTCCCGCCACTTGGGAAAAATAATTAAATAATTAATCAAAACCTCAAAAATAAATACGGGGTGTTACAAAATAGCTTCATCCTTCAGCTACATATAAGCAATTTCTCTTTATCATTAATCAAGCTCAACATTTAAATGTTGAAGGTCCTGCAGCTGCTCGAAGACCCGAGACAATTCGAGGACAAAAGATTCTAAAAGTTTGAAGATTAGAAGTGTTTCGAAGGATCGGAACCGGTCCATGGACCAAGAGTAGATCAAAGACCAAAACTACAGCAGTTCGAAAGACTCAACGATATCAACCTTGTGTCAAAAAAAATAAAATAAAATAATTTGTATTTCCAAACATATAATTGAAGACGTAGCACAGCCGTTGTGGACCAATAATACACGATAAATGAATTATGCATGCATGTGAAGTGCATATAAATAAAACTCTATTTGGTGGGAGATCCAATTCATTATCGTACAATACACTTGAGAATATACTAGAATTTTAATGGTGCATGCAAAAAATAAAAAATAAAAATAAAAAACTCATTTCTCTTCTTGACTATATCGATATTAATGACTATATTCTAGTACAAGTAGTTGCACTAGTAAAACATGGATTCGAGTGTTTCTTTCATTTTTCTTTCAAACTGCCATTATTAGCTCACATTTTGCTTACAGTACATTTGGACTATATCGATATTAAATATCTTTATTATCAATTTACATTTTATATTTAAAACTGAAACCCAACATGAGTTGTATATGTATAGATATGGCTCCATCAATAATATGGAGCACATGATCTTAATAGTGCTGAAAAAATAAACTAATGTCGCAATCATAACTAACGAAGTTTATTAATTTAAGTTTTACTTTTTTCCTGGTGAAAAAAAAAAAAAAACTACATAGAGCTGATTAATGATTGAAAATTTTAAAATCTTCATTACGAGAAAAAAGTTTCAAAGTTAACATCAACAACCAAATTGGATCCAACTCGAAATAAGTGGATTGGCCACGAAGAAAATTCAACTCATATGGACCTACGTTGAATAATCGATCTAAAATTTAATGTTGAGCGAGTTGATTGATATCTCTATTAGTATTGTTATTATAAACTGTAACATCATAATCTACCTTTAATATAAAAGTTTTTTTATTTTTAATCAAATTTTAAGTTATCTACTTGTATTTACTGCAGATATTTTTTAATAGATGTGAGGAAATTTTTAAATTGTTTTAAATCATGAAAGGTGAAATATATTAAAATGATGTTGAAACAATAATAAAAATATTTTAACTATTCCGATTGATCGATGCTTAAAATTGTCGATGTACTTTAAATTATTTTAAAGTGAACAAGTTTCCATTTATTTATTTGATTGTTTTAGAGTAGGAGATGAGAGAAAGAGGAAAAATAATAGATATAATAGATCTTAATTTGATAGCCTAAAAATGAAAAGGTTAGATTATGAAAATAGGAAAAAAAAAAAAAATTGTGTTAAACCACCTAAACGATTTAGGCGAATCTAAATAATTCATTCTCATCGACCCAAATCAATAATTCGCTTTGGATCCTAAACTCAAACTCATATCTGTCATGAATCCTAAACCTAAATCCACCTAAATTATTTAGGCGGTCTCACAGAAGACCTCTTGCCCTCCTCATAAAAATAAACATACGGAATATCCTGCAATTCTGATAATTTGATCCAAAAGTGGATGATTGGCTTGGTTGACATTCATACTTATACACACATTATATTGATATACATATTGTATATTATTTTCAATAAATATCATGAGAACATTAGGTGGGAGGAGAAAAGGATAAAAAATTGAATTATGAGATGCTCAAATCCAAATCTTTCCAAACATAATAATCCAGAAAAATCATGGCTCGTCGCACGAAACCGATTTAGAATGGTCCAACAAAGCCCTATACTCTGAAAAGCCTTCGATTGAAGTTTTTATTCTTTTTTATTTCATTATTTATTTAAATTCAAATAAAATTTTAATTTATTTAGTGGTTGAAGTTTTCATTAAGCGTTGATTGACAAACATTCCACTATTGAATTGACAAACAAACATTCCACTATTGAATTGACAAACAAACATTCCACCATGTTCAATAATACTACCAGAGTTTAATGCAGTTAAACTATTTAGGAAATAAGTTGGTACCTAAACAATAAGGAAAAAACTTGTATTAAACCACATAAACGATTTAGGTGGATCTAAATAGTTCATTTTCAGCAATCCAATTTATATCCGGCCCCTGAATCCTAAATTTAAACTCATATTTTATCTAAATCATAAACTCAAATTCACCTAAATGATTTAGGCCGACTAATGGATACCTCCTCAAACGATGAATTCCACTCAACTCGAGAAAAGGTTTTTCATGAGGCTGTATGTTATTATTAATTGACAAGATTAAAAATTATTGAGAAATCTTGGATGATACATATCCGATATCTCCAGTGATTAATGGAAAGAATGGTTAAAATATACTATTTATCTTACCACCAATGTACAAATAAATCCCAAAAATTTATTGGAAAAAAAATTACACTTTTCTTGAACGAAAAGAAATAGTTTTATTAATGACTATCCCGATATGCCAACTCGATCGAGTGCATCAGAAATCTTTAGTCTAAAATTCAAATGACCATATCAGTACAATCGGCTCATAAGTCCTAATACACTCTTAATATTACTATGAAACTCGAGATTTAATGTCACTCCTCCAACTCAAAAATAAATAAATGAAGCCCAGGATTCGATGTCTACTACCTCGGAATGCAGTGGGTAAGCACCTTTTCCGTGATCTTAAAGGTTAATGGTTCGAGTTTACGTGAGGACATCTGGGTGGGGTTTATTGTAATTTAAATATTGTATAAAAAATTTAAAAGATAAAAATAAATAAATATTACTATCAAGGTGGAGGTGAATCATTTATCAATTTTTTAGATTCTTCGGAGACAAATAATATTAGAAAATATCAAGATTTAGTTAGAAAATTATTATTCATTATATTTAATAAAAAAAACAGATATGTGTTATAAATTGTATATCTTAGTTTTTTCTTTTCTTCTTTTTTTTTTGTCAAGAAACTCGTACTCGTTATTTATTGGTGCATTTTAGATAAATTTTGCTCCTAAACATAATTATTATCAAACTACATAAATGCAACAAATTATGAAAACAAATCCTCTGTGATTGGACTTGTCATTCTAAATTTGATTTACACTCGGTTCGTAAACAAAAAGGATATTGTGTGGCTGCTGGGATTCGAGCCCAGGTCTCCACGGCCACAACGTGGAATTCTTACCACTAAACTACAGCCACGTTGAAATATTTTAAATTTTTACAACAATTTAATTAATATTTATTTTCAATTGTAATTGTGTGTGCTTTAGTTTAGTTTTATGGACGTTTTGTGATTTAATAGATCCAAATTAGATATTTTAAAAATAATAATATATCCTAATTGGATCTAATAAATCACGTGGTATCCTAAAATTATACTAAAGCATACAAAATCAAAATCGAAAAGAAATATTAATCAAATCATAATTAAAATTCAACATGCAATACACAAGTGTAACAAGAGATCTGCACCGCGTATGAAGGATTTGCAACAAACACATTCCGTCTCTCTTCATCGAAGCCGTCATTTTCAAAACAAGAGGACATCTTTCAAAAAAAAAAAAAAGACGACAAAAAACAGCTAACTAAACAAATTAACGACTAAAAATTGATTTAATATTTATATATATATATATATATGTATATATGTGTGTGTGTAATAGTTCGTAAATGATGAAGTAGCGAATGAAGGGTGGAGACGTGGGACAAATGCGACACATAGTGAAGGTGATATTCGTAGGGAAAATTATTAGGTGGGGAAGAATACAAAATTAAGTACTCAATTGCAACTAGAAATTTATGGAAGAGCGCAAAGCCATTTTAAACGGTCTATGTATGTATCCATTACCTGGCTGAAATTCATTTCCACATTTATAAACTATATATATAGGTTTTGTGTCCAAATACGAACTCATTCTGGTGAGTGAACTATGAACTAAATCTCAATCGTCCAAATAATTTCATCTAAGGCCCACTTTTTTTTGCTTAAAAAAAATTATTGATTTTAAATTTGTAAAGGGTACGAAAGTAATTTGATTTTCAGAAAGAGAAACATTTCAACTTTTGCTTTAGTAATTTGGAGTCTTTAGTAAATCTTCTAATTAAAGTCAGCAAAAAAATATGTATATTATGATACAATTTAGTGAAAAATAATGCAATTGCTGAGTAATGTTGAACTGAAATATTAGTATGAATTTAATAGTAGAGGGAATGAATATTTATATGAGAGTGAAACGTATTAATGGGTTTAAATTATTCTCAAATATATGAAAATCGTTCCCAAAAATTCTTTAATGGATAATCCAGTCTGACATGAATTCGAGACAAAATGTTCGTGTCCTTATTGGGTCAACATTATAAGAATATGAATCCATTAAACCTCAATACTAAGGCAAAAACTTCTGTTAGACTGCCTAAATGATTTAAGAAGATCTAAATAGTTTATTTCCACCAACTCAAACTCATACCGACCATGGATGATAAACTCAAAACCATATTCCTTTTGGATCCTAAACTCACACACACCTAAATAATATAGGTAATTTAACACTAGACCTCCTACAACACTAATCTATTATTATTCTACAAATTCGTGTCAG
Organism: Ocimum tenuiflorum; assembly: GCA_001278415.1. NCBI lineage: Eukaryota > Viridiplantae > Streptophyta > Magnoliopsida > Lamiales > Lamiaceae > Ocimum > Ocimum tenuiflorum. The sequence goes on along the minus strand of AYJT01058393.1, from coordinate 8,046 downwards.
ATTATCGTATCGTGTGAAGAGTTGTCGGCCCGGAATCTCTTCCACTTTGAGATTCTTTTGTATCTAAGTGAGACCGACTTACTCCACTCACACGTCTCCAATTAGTCGACTTTATCCATGGTCGATCCTTGATTCCTTATTCCCTATAACTTGTAGAAGAAAATAACTAACTAAATAAGCCAAAAGAAAATTAAATAATAATAAACAAATTTGGAAAATATAAAATTATTTTCATGAGAAATAAAGTGGGTCAATATTGATGGGAACATTTATAGATAATGTTGTGCCAGCATATACAAAACATCTTAAAGTCAAAACGCTTTAAAATGTACACTAATTAATTAAATTAGTATTTTAATCTAAAGGCAACTCAAAAACTACAAACAGAGAAGAAAATAAATGAGATATTCACAACCATTGATTTAACCTTCACCGAACTCAACCGAACAAAAGGCAAACATGATTTATCAAATCATTTAATAATAAGCTGACGTATTCAACCACTTATATTGGTTTTAATTTAAAGTTAATCATACCTTATTATATATCAAACTGAGGTTTACTCATTGTTGTATCACATCAACATATATAATTATGTGGTGGTAATGAATGAAATTAAAGATTAATCACACGAATGGGTTGGTTTTGGGTACTCCATTATCACCACCTCATGCATTTTTACATTAACATGTAGCAAAAAATAAATGGCATTTTATTTTGTAAGGCTAGGGAAATCCTATATATTATATATTCTTCTTTGAAAGTATTACTTTTTCTTACTTTTCCTTACTTTTCTTATAAAGTAGCATTTTTTAGTAGCTTATAAAGTAGCATATTTGTTCTAGTTTTTTTTTTTTTGGAAGTATATTTGTTCTAGTTGAAGTATGACCTTTTCTTTTGAAACTATTAACTTTATCCTAAGAAAATGTTCGTCTGTAGCAGTTTTTGTCAATAAAAAAGGTGTCGAAAATCCAAAAACTTGTATGCAGGTAGGATGGAAAAATTGAGCAAAATATTTATCTAGTATCAACAATATAATTCTGAATTTGAAATATTAAAGCACTAATAAATTGAAAACGAAAAACCAACGGTCGTTCTCAATAATGAAACTCCAATTTGAAATATCCCTTTCCCTGTTTATGGTGACGCCAAACGCAAGTAGCATCAATAGTGGAAGAATTTAAATAATAAAAATAACCAGAATGTTATGCTATACTTTGCAGTATTTTAAAAGTTGTATACGAAATCACTCGTGTTTAGATGAGTTGGCATTCATCACATTTAAGTATGTGAAAGATCAGTGTTCCAATTCCCCACCTCAAATCCCCGGCTAAAAAAAGGTTGTGTATGAAAACCACAAAACTATATATAAAAGTAGCAAAATTTTTTGAAACGTTGTTGTGATTCACAACACTTTATAAATTTTGTAAGATTCTAAATTGGATAGACGCTGTGTAAAATTATGCCGTCAACCCAGTTTTAATGAGATGAGATGGCTATTGATTCAAAACATATAAAGATATGATGTATGTATATAGCTCCCCTTCTACAGTGACACGATCTCAAACTACATTAACACGACAATATATTACATGATGGTTGTTCGGAAATTCATACAAAACTAATTTGAAAACAAATAACACAAGATTTGGTTACCCAATTCATCGAGAATCGAGACTGACTTTGTTTATAGGTGTTATCATGTCAACATATTTTCTAGAGATTATAATTAATCTGATCGGTTGATTACAAAATAAATCGTGTTTCTACGTATGTATATTAGGTTAAAAGATCTCACAACACTTACTACAAATATCATGCTATATGTTTAAAATATCCCTATAAAAATTCCGGTTAGAGAGGGGTAGTTAGATTTTTTGTCTACATTATTTCGGCCTCTATACTCAACGATCATCGTATTTTTTTTTTTTTAAGAGATGAGTAAACCATAAATTTTAATGATAGAGAAATTAGTCAAGGGAGGCTGCAGCAGAGAGCTTAGGCTTTATTTTTTCTTCATGCATAATTACTTATGGATGGGGTTGACAGCTTCTTGTAATGATTACCATCATACCATTCTTGAATTTAAGCCCTCCCTCAATTTATCCCACACACATGCCCTCCATATCTATTAAAATCCACAAAAACTTGATCTACTATATATCTATATATACCCTTATTTGTTCTAAATCATTTATTTACATATATATATATATACTTCTCATCACCCCCTTCCTTCATCATCAAGCACATTAAACACTGCCAAAAACTTGCAAAAATTACCCTAGAACATGTGTTCTAGCAGTGGCTATGGAGGGATACAACTGCACCCTTTTTCGTGTAAGCCGAGGCGAACTAGAGTTCGTGTTCTCCTCCGACCTTCAAGGTACGGTAGATATATATGTGGGTGTGTGTGTGTTTGTACGAATATGTATACTTATATCAGAGAAGAAATATTTAATTTTATGGGTGCATGTATATGTTATAATATGCAGCCTAAAGAAGCAAAAGGAAGAAAAGATTGAGAAAGACATGGAGCTGAAGAATTTGAAGCTGTACATGGAGAATATCAACATATTTGAAGAGAATGAGAAACTGAGGAAGCAGGCTTGCCTATTACACCAAGAAAATCTTGCCTTAATGTCCGAGTTTCGAAAGAAATTTGATCTAAACAAAAAAGCCTAGCAAATAATATATGTATAAATATTTGTGTGCGTGTGTGTGTGTCAATTATATTATTGGGGGAACTATGATTATTGTCTTCTTTTAAGGTAAATAATATTAGAGTATATAAATGCAAGTTGAGGAAGCTTCAACTGTTTGTGATCTAGGTTTATTCTAAACCTAGATACTTTAATTAGTACATGCATATATGTTACAACCATGCAGTTTCGTGAAGTTAATTAGTGACAATTAGTTTTTATTCAGTATTTCTAAGAATCCAATTAATTTTTTTGTGTTTCTGTAATGATATAATGTTAAAATAATATTATGAACGGCCACGGTACAACTTGAGAGAAATAGATGGAAACCCTCACAATCTTTTATGTCTTAATTGGAGCTGGTGGAAGTTCCATGTCTATAAATGGTGGATGCATTATCATATATAATAAATATCTAATAAATGATGTTTTATCGATTATAAATAATATTTCTTTGGATGATAATTGACATTTTTGAAAGAAAAAAAAAACTATTCGACCAAAAAATCATATAACCAACTCAAAGAAATAGAGGCTATCTGGTTCCTAAGAAAACTGTTATTATGCTGAAAAAAGCTTTTAAAGTTCTGTTTGGTTTGTATCTTAAAAAGTGAAATACCCGAAAAGAAATTATGAGAATTTGTTTGTTCGTATTTTTTAGTTGAGGAGATAGAAAAAACAGAGATAAATTTTGAATTTATTTTAACGGAAATCATTTTTTAAAACAAAATGAAGTGCCCTTTTTGAAAAAAAAATTACAAAACAAAACCGAACAGAGCGTAAGATTCACAGTTCAAATAACATATTAATTTATAGTTTATTCACCATGAATTTTCACCAAATTCTGTCTCTATATATAATGGCACTTTAGCTTGATGAAGATTATTACACAGAGAAGAAATAGAGTTGATCATAGTCTATTCGTCGATCGGTTACTTAACTATAATACAATGAAAATTTCTATTGGAATCCGAATATCATTGATATTCTGATAAATTTTGACTTGATTCCAACCCACATTATATACCGAAAATAAAATTAATTCTACCTTACTCTTGACTCTTGAGGGTTATATCTCTTATAAATACATACGTGCACATTAACGTGACATATGCATGTATGAGAGGCATAACCCTATAAGATTACTTAATTTGGAATTTGCATGAAACTACTCTGTCTAATCATGTATGCCCTTCGAAATTGCATCTTCCTCTTATTTTTGAAACAAGGAAAAAAATATAATATCACATTTTCCACACAATAACGCGCATTTTCTCACACATTCATTAAAATTCGTACATTTTTTCATGGAAATACACACAAATTATTAAACTTGGTTATTGGGCTCTGCATTCACCCCTACAAAACCGGCTTGTAAGGGTGGGATACCCTCACTTTTATATGACGAGCGATCTTAAGTGGCACCCGTCATCATACTCAGTCGGCTCTAATACCATATCAAACTTGGGTTATTGGACTCCACATTCACTCCTAGAAAACGGACTTGTAAAGATGTGGTACCTTCACCTTTATAAACTAAAAATGTCTTGATCTTCAGTCGATGTAGAACATTTTAACACAAATATTTTTGTGTAGATCTGAAAATTTCCACACGTGTCTAAGCAGAGAAGGGCAAATCTTTTATTCTTCTTTACATTTCTAATATGGTTTGATACATTACTAATCTATAGCCCAATTCAAGAAATAATGGAGCTTTAAATATTAGAACATGATTAAGTGATAGAAAAGCACACAAGAAATCGTGTCAAAAAGACATCCAAGAAGTGGATCCACAGAAAATTGTCTAATATAGTCTGCAGAAATGGGAGCTGGTTTCCAAGAAAAATCGTTTTTACTTGAATTATCTCCATCAGCAAACATTATAAAGTTTGATGATCGATCCATTAAAATAAGTCTCATGCTTGTTATACTTGTACATATAACTATATCATTTGACTATTTGAGTTGTACGGACCTCATGTAAAACAAGTGAATGAAGGGAAATTAAATTCATCCTCAGTCCATATGTGGACAATGGAGATTGACTTCTATTTATCCTCGCACTTAGAGCCAATATCTTATAGGCTAGAATCATTCACTTGAGGAAGAAAATAATTTGCTCATTTCAAAATAATTAGCAGGGATGTAAATAAATCCAAGCTACTTGAATTCTTATTCAATAAAATATACTATTAAGGGAAAAATTTAATAAATTATGGAAGCATGAGCCGAATGAATGAAATGGTGTCTGTGGGTATACCAAATTATTCCTTCATGAATCCGATTCCATCTTCTTCTACTCTGTCACTTCATATATAATTAATTATCACCGACTAGATTTGACCAAGTTTATGAAAGCCTTACTTATTATTATTATTTTTTTAAAGAAGATCCTTTATTAATTTTTTAATCGCCGCTCCATTTATACCATTGTGGGATTTCTCAATTACTTGAGCTTTTATGATGTTTAATATTTTTTATATATTTGTTTTGTAGAGCTCATTAATTCTATAGTGGTTAATAGCTTTTCACCACTGAAATTTTTCATACTTAACGTGTATTTTCATACTTAACGTGTAATAAATTACATATGAAATAAAGAAATAAATTGAATTGAGAGGAGGACAATGGAGCGGGGAACAAAACAAAAGAAAGAAGAAAAAAAATCTGAATTCAAACTGGGTTGCTCCATAGAAGAGGTGCAAAGAAGCCTTAATAGTGACACTTCAAAATATCTAATTTTAATATTTCAAGTGTAAAGATTTTCTCTATGAGAGTTTTTTTTTTTTTTAAGAATTATTAATTAAGTATGGAGTTTGAAATATTGTACTTAAAATGTAGTTATACAATGATTCAATTTGTTGGGGGTATTGTTCTTATCCAATTTTTTTTGTAAAAGTATATTAGACGCACGACATTATTTTTATAATTAAATTTGTGATCTTTTAATCTAATATAAATATATATGTGTATAATTTCTCTTGCAATCAGTCGATCCGCTTTTTATTTTCAGATAATATTCCAATTTGATAATGCCAGATCAAATTCACATCTAAAAAATTTCTTATATTGTAGTGCTCCAAACATAAAAAAAAAAAATTCTTAATCAATTGAATAACCAAATCAATTGCAATTATATTTTTTCATAATTACTTTCGCATGATTTGTTAACATTATCCTCTACCCCCAAGAAACCATTGTGGGGGACTTGTGGCCATTCAATTTTTTCTAAAACAAATAAAAGAAATGCATAAATCTTAATTGCTAATAGCTTGTATTTCTTGGTTATAAAATCAGCACAAGGCATACGAGTATCGACGTCGGTTCGAATGTCCTATTACATAATGATATTACACATTTTATTATATTATTTGAATCATTGACAAATGTACAAATTAGTGGAGATAAATCAAGTCTCCAATAAAAAAAATTCATTTCCAAAAAGAAAATTAAAATAGATTATATCATAGTATGTAACACAATTGTGTAACAGGAATCTCGAATCCGTATCGTGGTGAAATTTTAGGAACGTGACGTCACAATTGGCCAATTCAAAATTCCAAGCGTGGCGGTGAATTCACGATTATGCCACGCGTCCCGCACCTCTTTCACCTCCACTCTCATCTACCCAACTTTACACCCACGTATTCACTCACAAAAAAAATAACACTTTATATATACCCACGATATTTTATTTAATAAAAATTATCAATTTAAGTGTTAACGCGAAGCTCGAAACACCATGTATTTTCATTCTTTTTTTTTTTGGTATAATGAATCTTGATAGAGCATTTATATAATATATTTTTATAAACTCATAAAATACTAAAGAATAAACAAAAAATCGAGATATCTTCATTGAGATGTCGATGATTAATGTTTTAAATTGTCGATTGCTACTTGATAGCGTATCGTGTAGGTTTTAAATCAATAAAATTTCAGTAACTATATACCTTCTACTCAAAATTATATTCAAACCGATGTGAGATATAGAGCCAAGGTGTTTAATTTTTTAAATGGTAAAATCTAAAGCTCATTGCAGAATTTTACATCTACTCGTCAAAATATTACAGCACGCATTTTAGAATTGTGTCTTCAAAAGGAAGCAACAAATATAGAATCTTGATTGATTCTAAAAATATATTTCTTTTACCAACGCATAAAAATATGTTTTTTTAAGCTTCATTAAAAAAATATTTGTTACGAATGAGTAAGATTGATTCACAAAATACCTCTACGGGATACTACTCAATTGTCCCAACTATTTTTTTGGATAGTTGATCAAAATTTCGTTTACTTTTTTTTTTCAGAAAAAAATTTCGTTTGCTTAGTAGTACTCGAGTACATTATCTTATTCTTATGATATATGAAACAATTTTTGGATTTTAAAGTCTAATAATAATAATAATAATAGCTCAAAAGTCAAACCAAATTAAAGTTCCGTTGCGTAGAGCCGCAAGAATGGGAAAAATTAAGTGTCAAATGACATGATCATCTAATTTAAAATGTGACGATTAGGTGTAATGATAAAATCCCAAACGGTTCGCTCAAAAAATAAATAAATAAATAAAATCCCAAACGGTCATCTTTTAGCTTCGCAAATGCAAGAAAGTACAAAATTATATTCAACTTTCATTATAAATATGAACTAAAGATATGTGAAAAAAACATCGACTAGAAAAAAAATAATAAATTTAGTAAAACTTTCATTTCTTCAATTACCGTACAAGTACACGCATAATAGACTTCTGTGGAATATTGAAATTAGCATACATTTTCAAGAAAAAGAAAGGGTCAACGGAAAACCAATCATCAGGACAAAGAATAACAATAATACAGAAAATTTTTCCAAAAATATTAGATTTTAAATTTTAAAAAAAAAATGTTGTTACAATTCTTGAAGTGTAGAAATCATCCTCTTAATTAAAAATTGGGTTTTCGTTAATTAAAGTAAAAAACCCACTCTGTTTCAATTCATTCTTCAATCAATCTGCTGCTGCATTGCTGTACGCAATCGTCTCTTGCGAAATTCTGTTGTTTCCCTTCCTCGCCAATTTTGCGTGGCTTGGATTATACACACTCGGACATCCAATACGTATGCATAGAAAGGAGAAAACTTTATGCAAATGGCCGAATTTGGCAGTTTTTGCTGAAACCTGAATTCCCCCAGTTGCTCTGGTGTTTTTCGTTCCTTCATTCTTGTAATTTGTATATTTATCCAAGCGATTAATTGATTGGAAAAAAGATTAGGGTTTAAATTGCTGTATTATGACTTACAATGCTGCCGATGAAGAGGATCTTAGAATCGAGGAGGATTACGTGAAATTAGAGGATGGTGGGGCCC
>AYJT01058391.1:0-15898 GCA_001278415.1 Ocimum tenuiflorum | reverse complement strand
TCTCTCTCTCTCTCTCTCTCTCAAAGACTGAACACTTGCTTCAATAGTCAGATGAAGAGACATTAAATGAGCAGAGTTTTCTCTCTATCTACACCTGCTTCTTGAAGTGATGTACTTTCTTGAAGGTCTAGAATTTACTTAGAGCTCTCCCTTAATTGTTCAAGAAAGAGATTCACAGGTAATAGCCCAAAAAAAAAACACAATGTTTATGGCATGGTTTCAATTACATTATGTTTCAAATGATGCCCAACAGCCAAGATCGCATTTTTACTGATGTTGAAGGTATAATGCTGGGGTTTTGTTGGGATCATGAGAATATTTGGTACAATCCCCAACTGTGTTGTATTCCTCTACGTTTTCTACTTGCTTAACACTATCTCAGTTTTCGTCTCTCCGATTACTGAGAAGGAGATTTTGCTTCAATTTAAGGGTGACATATCTAATGATCCTTTTAATTGTTTGAAGAGTTGGGATTCTAGTAGAAACCCCTGCCAAGATTATGGCGGCGTATCTTGTGATTCGAATGGAAATGTGGTGAAAATTGTGTTGTGGAACTGTAGTCTTGGTGGGGTGTTGTCTCCTGCATTGTCTGGATTGAAATCTTTGAGGATTATAACATTGTTTGGGAATAAGTTCACTGGCAATATCCCTGTTGAGTATGGAGATATTGGTTCATTATGGAAGGTTAACTTGAGCTCGAATGCACTTTCTGGATCAATCCCTGAGTTTCTTGGAGATTTGCCAAACATAAGGTTTGTTGATTTGTCAAGAAATGAGTATGCTGGAGAGATTCCTTCGGCATTGTTCAAGAATTGTTATAAGACTAGGTTTGTGTCATTGGCACATAACAAACTCTCGGGTTCAATCCCTCTCTCTGTTGGGAATTGTTTCAACCTTGAAGGGATCGACTTGTCCTTCAATAATCTCAGCGGAGAATTGCCTTCACAAGTCTGTGATATTCCAAGCATTGTTTATTTGTCCGTGAGAAGTAATATGCTTTCAGGAAGTGTCAAAGATGAGGTTTCGAAATGTCGGAGTTTGGAGCTTTTTGATCTTGGTGGCAATGCCTTTACCGGGCCTGCCCCGTTTGAGGTTTTAGGATTGAAAAATCTTACATACTTCAATATTTCTTGGAATAGTTTCGGAGGGGCGTTTCCAGATACAGGAACATGCTCTGCAAACTTGGAAGTTTTCGATGTTTCAGGAAATGATCTGTATGGAGGGATTCCTACATCTATCACCTCTTGCAGTGGCCTTAAGTACTTAGATTTGAGCTTCAATAGGCTGAATGGAAGCATACCAGTTGGTATTGCAGATTTGGAGAAGCTCGTGGTGATTAGATTAGCAAATAACTCGATAGACGGGACAATTCCAGCACAATTTGGGAGTATAGAATGGCTCAGAGTTCTTGATTTACAGAACCTCAGACTCAGTGGAGAGATCCCTAATGAGATTACTAAATGCCGGTTTCTCCTTGAATTGTGAGTTCAATCTCATCTCCACTATTATATTTATATGTCTTCAAATTGTATATTCTTGATTTTGTTGACAAATGTATGAACTATATACTTGCAGGAACATTGCTGGAAACTCTTTGGAAGGAGGGATTCCACAAAACCTAGACAATATGACCTACCTTGAAATTCTTGATCTACACAAAAACCAAATCACTGGTAGCATACCATTGACCATAGGGAATCTGTCAAATTTAGTCTCTTTAGATCTATCAGAGAATCTTCTCTCTGGTTCAATTCCTTCCACATTTGCAAACTTGAAAAACTTAACTTACTTCAGTGTCTCTAACAACAACCTTTCTGGTTCAATCCCTATGGTTCAAAGCATCCAGAAGTTCGGACCGTCGGCCTTTCTTGACAATCCAGACCTTTGTGGTGCTCCATTGGAAAACTCTTGCTCTATTAGTCCTTCTACCAATTCTGCAAGAAAACCTAAATTAAGTGCTTCTGCCGTCATAGCCATTGTTGCTGCTGCTCTAATTGTCACAGGTGTTTGCATCATAACCATCATCAACACAAGGGCTCGCAGCAGGCAAAAAGAGGATGAAATTGAAACCATGGTTATGGAGAGCACTCCATTAGCTTCTTCTGATTCAAATGTGATGGTGGGAAAACTAGTCCTCTTCAGCAAAAGTTTACCGACAAAGTACGAGGATTGGGAAGCAGGGACAAAAGCTTTACTTGACAAGGACTCCTTAATAGGTGGAGGTTCCATTGGAACAGTGTATAAAACAGCATTAGAAGGTGGGGTTGTTATAGCTGTGAAGAAACTCCACACACTGGGAAGAATAAAGAACCAAGACGAATTCGAGCATGAAATAGGGCATCTAGGAAGCCTTCACCACCCTAACCTTGTCAGCGTTCAAGGCTACTACTGGTCATCCAACTTGCAGTTAGTTCTATTAGAATTTGTTCCCAAAGGAAATCTTTATGACAATTTGCATGGACTCAATGGCTCTGCTAATCCAGATTTGAACTGGTCAAAAAGGTTTAAAATAGCAGTTGGGACAGCCAGAGCCTTGGCCTATCTCCACCATGACTGCAGACCTCAAGTTCTCCATCTTAACATCAAATCAACGAACGTGCTTCTCGATGAAAACTACATGGCTAAGCTGTCTGATCACGGCCTAGTAAAGCTGCTTCCTCTGCTAGAAAGCCATGGTTTGACAAAAGTTCATAATGCCGTCGGCTACATTGCACCAGAGCTGGCTCAGAGCTCGCGGCTCAGTGAGAAATGCGATGTTTATAGTTTTGGGGTTGTTCTTTTGGAGTTGGTTACAGGGAGGAAGCCTGTGGAAAGGCGAGCTGCGAATGAGGTTGTTGTTTTGTGCGAGTTTGTTCGAGGATTGGTTGAGAAGGGTGTTGCTTCGAATTGTTTTGACCGGAGTTTGAGTGGATATGCAGAGAATGAGGTGGTTCAGGTGATGAAGTTGGGGCTGATTTGTACGTCGGAAATTCCGACAAGGAGGCCGAGCATGGCTGAGGTTGTTCAAGTTCTTGAATCTATAAGGAATGGCTCGGAAACATGACTGGAAACTAGGTGATTTTTTATACTTGGGACATGAAATTCTTTTGAATTTATTAAGAGTTGATGTGATTAATGTATAATTCATTGTATTGTACTTGTTGAATAAAGCCATTCTATTTAATTGAGGCTTGTAAATTGATGGAATTTTTCGTCTCGTGGTACCTTTCGCTCTGTTGAATAAATATTCATTCATTTCACTAATGTTAACGTGAATTGTTCAAAATTATTCCAGTAACAGTATCATTTCCCTTTTTGAGGTGATCTCCGATTAGACAGTTTAAACAATTTAAGCAGGTTTTGGTTTAAAATCAAGGAAAAATATGATTTGGGTTTAAGATCCAAGACAAATATAGGCTTGGATTGGTAAAAACAAATTATTTAAATCCGCCTAAATTATTTAGACAGCTTAACGCAAGTTTTGCCTATTTTTTAAGTCTTTGCATTCTGAAAAGCAGTTGCATTTCACACCACCTACTTGCATTCTTAAACGTTATACAGCATTTGTATTTGAGATTCATTTACTTGGGATTTCGGAGTGGGACGAATACAAAACAAGACAGAAATAAAGAGGGGGTATAAACAAAATTGCACTCTATTAACCAAAATATAAGCAGCTTTGTTTCTAAAGATGGACGTTCAAATACTATGGATGCAGCATCTCTGTCTACATGATCCAATTGTTTCTTTCATGCCCCTTCCATCACATTCGCTTTTTCCAATCCCATCCAGCAAAATATGCACCCAAACGAACCTACAAAATCGAATGCATATGAAGGAAGAAAAAGCAGCTTTTTTACACTTCAACGGTGAATATGACCCACAGATTTCTGTTGGCCCTTCTAACTGGCTTTGTTATATACAGCAGGCGAGATCACACCCTGTAACAAGCACGGAATCTCTTCCGAAAATTTCATCGTATGATTGGGTCCGGGCCAGGAGCCAATTCAACAGGCTGTACACTGCATAGATAATAGTGAAGGATGAGCAGAACAATAAAACAAATAATGCAATCAAAATGTCAAATATATTCCCATGGTATGTTTAACGGTTGTTGGATGATTTCAAGCGTCTCAATTCTCTACATACGAAGGTTTAAAGAGTTCTTCGACAACAGAACACTAGCATAATGTATATGAAATAAAGTCAACAAAGGGGTTGTATGTTAACATCTCTAACATATATCTTTCAGCATGGCACTCGAAGAATGGCATCTTGTATCATTCGTTAATCATTGTCTTAAATAGTTCCAGGATGTGGTAGACAGACAGTAATACACAAATTATAAGCCCCATGTCTTGTTAAGGCGAGGTGACAAATTAAACAGTCATAAAATGTGAGTCAATATTTTGAATACGAGTTCAAGTGATGACTCACCGTTGTCTGACTTTAAGCATTCCAGTACCGATTTGCATGGGTATACCCATGATGATGCATTCACTGACTCCTTCAATCTTATCCACTCTCCCGTTCACAGAAGCGTTAAAGAGGTGGTCTGACGTCCTCTCAAATGAAGCAAGCATCAGTACACTGTCCCTCATTCTCTGTATACCCTGTCTTGTTATTCCCAAGACTTCACCCTGAAATTGCCATTGCAAAACGGAAACAAGACCGTCATTAGGATTAACAGGTAAAACAAACCCAAGTTGCAGAAGCTTTGCTAATTAAATGGAACCAGGAAGGAGCTCAACCAAGGGGTATCGGGAAGGCCTAAAAATAATGACTAGAGGATATCCACAACAAAGCTTGCCAACTTCTGAAAGAAAACTCATGAAAGAGCTAATCTCCAGTTTCTAAAACAAACAAGTGCCGTCATGATTAAAAAAATGCCTCCAAATAGTGCCAAATACGGAGAAACTCAGAATCAAATAGAATATATTTGATGTGTCATAAGAGTATTGATTGCCATCTCAACATTTGAAAGCATATTGAAATCTAAAGACCAGACACGAAAAATAGAGTGAATAACCAGGGACATTTATTGCCCAAGCTAGAAGACAAATAATCATCACTTAGGTGTATGCTGAATGCTCTACACCTAGACCATTAGATTGCAGAGCTCCTCAGAGAATAGTAGCAGGAATGACAAAAAATACTTATGGGGTCATAAACAAGCAGATTTTACGATATGAAGAAAATATAATAACCTTAAATGTCATCAAATCAGCCAAAAGCATCATGTGGCGTATGTCTATGGTCATGCCGTGGCTTGACATGGTATATTGTATCTCATCAATTATTTTCCTCCTTGCAGCTTCAATTCCAAGGGTCTTGTGTACTTCTAGGATGTCATTACTTGTTGTTTTGCAACCATCTACTCCCTCAGTACCCATAACAGACAAAAGGCCATTCCTGTGGGTAAAAGCATTGTAGATGTGAAGAAAGCATTGAGAGGGCTGAGGAAGACAAAGGAATGAAATGTTACCGACACATACCCCTCTACTAGTAACTTCAACTTCCTCTTATCTTTTTCTTTAGCATCATTTACTATTATAGCACGTTCAACAGATTTGATGCCCTGCAGCCATGGAGAAGCCCCACATAAGAAAACGAGGAATGAATTAAATTATCAACAGACCAGTTCATCACCAAAAGAAAAAAAAAAAGCATTTGGATATTAAAAACTGAATTACAACTAGTTTCACCTTCACTACAACTTTGGAGAGTTTACTCTTAAGCTCATGGAGTTCAAACTGAATTTTACTTCTATCAGCCTGCAGATAGACTTCAAGTTCCCTATCATCCTTTACTTTAATTTGCTGTAATAAACACGCACAGGTATCAAATATAAAAGCAACAATTACTAACAAGAACCATAAAAAGAAGAGCACGTCTCTAAATCCATAAACACAAATCAAAAAAGAAAATGCTGGGTAATTTGCACCTGATCTTTCAGTTTCATCCTCGGGGTTTGTAGAATTGATTCTTTCACAGAGTTAGCATCAATAGACAGTTGAGCACCTTGTATCCTTCTCCTGTCAAGTGTTATAATTATGGATGCCAACCTTGCTGTTTGTGAAGTTTCTATGCTTTGGGCTACCTACCAAACAAGAAGAAAAGCATATCAATAAGTAATCAAAAGCCCAAAAGCAAAAGTTCAACTGATCATTAAGACATAATATTTCATAAAGACAAAAAAATTGTGCTGCTATTAGCAGTTTAAACATCAAACTTAAAGTGCACAAGAATTAAAGCATGCAATCAGGAACATCACGGTTATACATTATAACATATACCTGCTCTAGAAGAGTTCTCTCGATACGCCCCTTCACTATTTTAGCTATTATGTCATTGTTGTCACACTGCAGCATTGTAGTAATAATTGGTGTGTTGATCTTTTTTGTAGCATTGATGATTTCTTTTATCCTAGGAACTCCAAGGGTAACATCTATTGCAACATTAAGTTAACATATACAAACCACCAAATAGAAAAGTTAAATAAGTAACATAACATCAGCAAAGCATCATATCATAGGATACTCATGCTAGCAACTCCAGCAAAGTGGAAAGTTTTCAAGGTCATCTGTGTTCCTGGCTCCGCGATACTTTGAGCTCCAACTGCACCTATTGCAGTTCCAGCTTCAATTTTCTTGGAGTGATACCGAGAGATGCAGGTTTCTAAGAAGACCTAAGACCAATTAAAAAAAAAAAGAGATATTGTAAGATTCATATGCCAAATTACAGCTCTCTCTATGCTACCTATGTACCTACATGATACACATGAAAAGACAAGGAACGAGATATGCTTAGCTTATATTAGGATTTGCATTGATATTTATCTTTTTAGAGTTGGATTAAAATTGATTATTTAATAGTATTTATCTTTTAGAGTTGATAGTTATTTTATATTCTTTATATATGGTGGACATTAGTATTAGGATGTTTATACTTTATGAAGAATGAATTTAGGATCTCTCATTTGAGGTATTTTTATTTATTTCAGTGTTATTTTATTTTCATTAAATCTCTTCACTTTTATCACTACATCTATAATGTTTGTGCTGAATGTGTGCGTGGGCGTATGTATTTGAGCAAGAAGCACATTAGAATCATATTGCAGACCATTTATAAATAAAAAAATAATCACATCGAGATAATTATTAAGATGGCAGCACATCTATAATCTTTGTGCCCTGTGTGTGTGTTGGAGCAAGAAGCAGTAGGGTTATACTGCAGTCCACTGATAAATAAAAGAATAATCACATTGAGATGATTCTTAAGAGATAACACTGCTGTGTTAGAGATAACTTCTACAGCTTCGTAAGTCATAACATATAATATTCAGACTGAAAGAAGGCATTTCACAACAGGAGAATGATCAAATTTCAAATCATGATAAACTTTGATATGGTCAACTTTTAGGAACTCGCTGGATGACGCATAATAAAGAAATCACATATCAGACCAAGTTCTAGCCAAGGTAGTCAATAAGCCAGATTAAATGTGTCGGACTAGTCAAATGAAAATCACACAAAATGCAACTAATAGCCACATCTGACGAGTTAGAATCAGAAGAATCACACAACTAAAACACAATATCTGTTACAGAAAAAAAACCAGCAACAAGGAGTGCTCAGAAAATGTGGGAATACTGCGAGGGTAAGACATGAAAAAAGAAAATTACCATTAACTGTCGCGGAGAAATTCCAGATATATTTGAGAGAACATTTTCCAGATAAGCCTTATCTTCTTCGGAATGTTCCCCTTCACTCAATTTCAGTTTGAGAATTGAGCCAGAACATTTCTTCCTTATAAAATTTCTTATCGACTCAGCAAAAGCCTCCAAGCATCCATCTTTAGATGGTGTAACAGATGAAGGAAAAGACTCTGAAAGCCCTTCCTCAGAAGTGGTAGTTGATTTTGAGAGCCTTTTCTCAATTGTTTTGTTGACTATCTCCATAATTTCTTCAGTAGTTAAACTCTTTTGATCTGTTGCAGGGCAAGTGGCCTGTCAAAACATAAGATAGAAGATAATGAAAAACTACTTTATCAAATCCTAGATTAGTCAAAGCCAATTAACTTTTCTAAATGATGCAGAAAAAAACGATTAAAGTCAATACCTTGGCTTTCATAAATAATCTTTCAAAATTTAATGGCAGCCCACTTTTTTCTTCCATTTGTCCAGGATCCATAGCATCACCGCCATACTCAAATTGCACAATGCAAGCACTGGCATTTCTCACTGTATTATCATAAAAAACAGACAGATCCTCCAAAGCCTTCATTAATCTACGGGCCATGTACCCTGTATCTGCAGTTTTAACCTGTAACAGCAAAGGAACTTCAAAATGTATTCTGCCTGAAAACATCGGAAAGAAAATTTAAGAATCTAAGATGCTCGGATTTAAAGAAAGAAGTCATACATACCGCTGTATCCACAAGACCTTCCCTCCCACCCATTGTGTGGAAAAAAAATTCAGTCGCAGATAAACCAGTATAAAAGGAATTCTGAACGAATCCTTTAGCCTAAAATATAAGTCAGAAGATGATTTTAGTAAGTGGGTAAGGGTACTTATTCCATATAGAATGTAAACTAAACATATAAAAAATACGATGAAAATGTTCATTTCCAATGCAAAAATTCAGCATCACTGGAAAGAGAACTCCGAACTCGTCTCCCAAAAAGAACTTGACAAAATAATTTAGTATATTATGGTTTTAAGAAACACTTTGCAAGTCAAATAAAAAAAAAAACTTGGTACATAAATACTTGTAAACGAAGTTATTGAGACGCCAGTATCACATAAATAGCAAATATATACCACTCCCAGTGCACCTCCAACAAAAAGTAAATGACAAGCGAATATAGAACGTGGATGAATAAATATTCGCGTGAAAATGTGTATCACCACATTTGGAGGCAAATCCTAAAGCAGATGAGAAAAATCAGAATATTCACGAGGATGCCTTAAGAATAAAACAAAACGTCTCAGTATTAATGTAGCTAACATAGTTAAGACAATATAAAAAATTTCCTTTCTGATTGTTCTACAGCTGTTTCAACTTGGTGCTACTTGCTATTGCAAACATTCTTCAGCAATTACCAACTACATTTCTCCAAAACTTGGGAGTCAGTTTAATTCCAATCAATATAGTAGAAATGTTAATAGGTCGACGTCTCCTATCCACTAAACCTATGTGAATCAATCATAAGTTGTGTGTATGAATAAAGATATCATTAGTCAACTCCAAAGCAACAATGGCTAGTACCAAGTAGCACAAACAATATTATTAAAAATAACATATTGAGCGAATTGCATACATCTGGGTCCTTTGCTTCTCTTTCAAAATGAGGCAGTGTTCGGTCAAGAAACCCATTTGGAGCCCGACGACCTCCTACAGATTGCTGACCAACACATGCAATCATTTGGCAGATATTAATAGGAGATCCTTTGGAACCACATTGGGACATAATCAGAGGGCTATTCCTCCAATTTAAATTCTTCATGCAAACCTACCAAAACAATATCAATAATGAGGTGCCTGGGATATAATATAAATATAAATACAATGAAAGCCATTTTCTGATAGAATATGCTATAACACAAGTTATAGTCATAAAGGAGCAAAATATTGCAGCAAATGAACAGAAAGATCATGGTAGGAAAAAAAGGGAAGAAAAACAAAAAAAGACATACTCCCACGAAACAAATATTACCAAATATTATGAATTTGCAGTGGTAAAATAAGCGAAGGGGCTATAATCTAACTGAAAATGTGCAGGAGCCAAGACTTTCCATTCATAGGTTACCATGTCCTGGTTGGTTCAGCTCATGTACAGAAACATTGTTCACAATACAAAGTACATAAAATGCATGAAATGGTGGGCAGAAAGACCACGCAAAAAAGGAAAAGTATAAAAACTTTAGGCAGTCCGAAATGCATAAATATAATCACATTGTCTAGGTATCAAGATCTAATCCAGAAAAAATCTCATAGTTTAAACAAAAGGCTGAAGTTCCAAAGGAGAAGAACATGGCCAGTCGCAAGTATGAGCACCACAGTTTCAAATGTTAGATGCAGACAACAAAAGGGCACACAACAACTTCAACAAATGTGAACAGATTTTATATCACCCGTCAGAAGCACAGAAAAATGAACCAGCATATAAGGCAAGAAATGTCAAAGGGGCCAAACTCGGCAACTAGTCAATCCTAAACCAGTAAGTTTGTAATTTCACGAATTGATTTCAGATCACTAATTTGCAGAAATCACTTAACACAGCCAGTAGTTACAAATCTCAGGAAAAACATAAAATCTTACATTGGCAGTAGTTTCTCTAATATTATTAAGAGTCCCAGTTATCTTGGCTTCAAGAGTCTCAGCATTATTGCAGCCTGGTAGCAGCTCCAGGCTTCCTGATGTATAACTCTTTATATAATCAGTACAATGACCGTACTCCTTATCAAGAGTCAGCTTCTTCTCCTTGTTTAACACATCCCCAGGTTGAACATCGTTGATCCCAATTGAAAACCCGTGGTTCCCAATCCATCGCGCACTATAAAGAAATATTTTTTTCAACTATTTAGTCATTAATGGAAAAAAGAGTGCATATATGTGTGCAGAAATATAAATTAAGTCGTGCACATACACACAACATCATTGCTGAGATATTTAACCAGGCATAGAATCTCTGATTAGCAGAAAATCTCACATCTTGAGAAAATGTTGAAAAATAAAGAAAATGGAACCTACATGCAATGCAACATTATTTCTTCTCAACAACACAGACCAGTGGACAATGCCAAAAGATTATAAAATCGCAGAAATGTATAGCTGCCTTACAGCTGAAGGGAGTAAGGACATTTAGGGGAAAATGTTTGCATAAAACAATCGGTGAACAATTCAATTACGCCTACATGCTCTCACCTTAACTTAGCCAATCGATTCATGCAAGTAGCAGCAGCATGTGCACCATAATCCCTGAGAAGAACGGAGTAAACACCGTCCTTATTCCCATTTCCTGAAATCATAAATTGAACAAATAAGCATTAGGTAAAAAGAATCCCTCCACTGTTTTTAAATTCAACAGGATCTTGCAAGTTGCAAGCTAGCTCGAACTGGACCTCTGATTGTTCTAAGGGTTAATTAATTAGATATCATGTCAATCTTCTCTCTTAAAACTTCTCAGATGAAAGTAGATCAGCATTTGCTGGATCCAAGAAACTAATACTATGTGGCAAGTCATCTCACTCAATATTTCTCATTGTATGAAAATCAAGGATTAATTGTTGTCATGTCATTGATATCCTCCTACATTGAAGTGACTTGTCCTAAAGGTTTCATTTTAGTGGTAATTTGCCCTTTCACCGTGCATGAGAAACCCTACTAAAAATCTATGGCTACGGAGAACAGGTGGATATATGTCAGAAAATATTTGTACAGAAAAAACTGATGGAATCACATTACCTCATACGTATGGAAAGAGAAGGAACAATATATTCTTGGAGAAGATTAGATTTATATTAGACAGGAATCATTATGAAGTTTACATGGATTCGGTTTTACGATGTTTATGAAGTCTGGAATTGGTTGGACATCATCTGCAGAATCTGTCCAGGGGTATTTTCATTTATTTCAGTTTCATTTTCTTTTATTGAATCTCTTCTCTCTATCAATTTGGTTCCATTGCCAGGAAATCCACGGAGTCATGTTTTGAAGGGATAGAGAAGGGGTTTGATACAGTGCTACAATGTGCTGATATTCAGAAACAGTTGAGCATTTAACAACACTGATGTCTTGGCATTTGCATGTATGTCATCTCCAGACATCTCTGCAACTAACATATTGGTATATCACCCGACGCCATCTCCAGGCAATTCTACCCCTACTGCACTGCCATCTATTCATGATGAGGTAGATTTGATTTGCAAGATGCAGATTTAGATAAGAAGGAATCACAATAATTCAACTGAAAAATACGGACTTCAATGCGCTTCCTGAGCCAAAATCAACACTGAAGCAACAGTACATTTTTCCTAACCCTGAGGACAAGGTTGATCCGAAGGGTCACCAATTGATACATATGGAAAGAGAAGGAACAAGATATTCTTGGAGAAGATTAGATTTTATTTGAAGGAATTTTTATTTATTTAAAGTATTCAATCGTTGCAACAGATAGATTAAGATTTATTTCATATTTATTTAGGTTTATGTTTTCCTATTTTAGTTAGATTAGTATTCTAAATTGTCTTTATAAGTTAATATCTTCTAGGATTTATGAGGTTTAGGAAGCTTTGAATTGGTCAGACATCATCTGTGGAATCGATCCAGGTGTATTTTCATTTATTTAAGTTTTATTTAATTTATTCAATTTCTTCCATATATCATAACGCCAACTAAAAAATCTAACTCCTCAAAAAAAAAACTTAAACTCTCTAGCATTGATGGCCAATCACATGAACTAGTTAATGATAAACATGCTATCACTTCAGCAGCTACAACCTTCACTTTTTTGTTCTAAAAATTAACCTGCCCACCATACCTATACTACAAAGCTTAAGTACTCAATGAGGATGAAAACATGTCGCCCTTGATAAACCTCTGTCATCCATCATCGGAAAACGCAAAAACATTAGATACTGACCTAATGTAGCCTTCCCAAGCTGCCCACTAATGAGCTCACTGTTGCGAATATACACAAATCCATCCTTCGGGCACATAGTTTCTCTAGACTTCCCATAACTCTTTTCGGCGACTGTAAGGTTGACGTATACTCTCATTTTTGCATGGGGGCGCAATAGCACACTGAACAGTTGTTTACCAGTCCATAGTTCTACTGGCTGCAATGAGAGAACATCTAAATCAGACAAAACCATACATCAAAAACAGAGGGACGGGATAGGAAAATGAGAAACTCAGGGATAAAACTGGCTCTATATAGTCATGATGATTCTTCAGAAAATAAAGGCTCTAAGTTATAAGCAGCATGCATTTCAATAAAAGAAAGTTAACCTCTGATTTTACAGAACTACAGATATTAAGACTATTACATTCAATGATGCACATGGTGTTGGTGCATCAGTATCAAACCCCTCCTACCAACAGCGACTTATGTAGGCTGAGTTAAGGAAAAAGGGGTACCAAATAGTTACAGATATAAACAAATCTTTTTTTCCCCAAACCTAACTTTGGGTCTAGGTTTTAGTAGATCTTATGATGAAATAGAAACAAGAATATATCAGGTGTATCAAGACAATTGCAGCAGACAACCACATTGTATTTAAGGAATGCAATATCAATTTGAAAACATAATTATAAAGCACAAAAGGAAGATAGGATGCAGGTGTGGTAGTGATAAATTTCTAGCCAAAAGAAGTATACAAGTACACCACATGGATAAGTAGAAGAGAAATAATCCACAACATTACTGAAACTTACTTTAAGTAATGCTGGAGTTGGCAAATCAATCTGGTCCATAGCATCACCTATATATGAACACATGAGTGAAAAAGCTGAGCGGTCATAAAACGTGTCTTTCCTTGTTATAAGGAAGGACGATGTTAGAAAATCCTGTGTTGATGCAACCAAGATTTCACCATTCTTCGGAGTGCACAAATTGTTTTGCACCTGCAGTAGTGTTAACAGAAATCACAGAAAGAACCACTGAAGCATGAACTAGAACAGCTGATAGGCGTGTTTCACCTTTCACATCTGGTTATTACAGTATACAATTAGTTCATTCAGATCCCATTTGGTCAATAAAATTTCACAAAGACATGATCATAAATGTTATGCCTTATGGTAAAATATATGGAATCAAGTGTACCTTGATCGATATAGCATGATATTGGACTATTCAATGTACATCTTCCATCTAAACCACGTGAATAAACCACAAGACTTGCCTAACCTTAAACGTTACAAAAATCAGAAATCTCCCTGACCTAAATAAATTTCACTTATAAGGTATTCAATCCCTACTCTCAATGTGTGGGTGTAAGGGTAACATTTTGTTTAGCAGAAAGCAAAAGAACGCATGCAATGCCAAATCCGAGAGGCAAATCAGGCAACGTGATTTAGAGAGAAATTGAAGCCAAATCAATTACAAAAGGTAAAATTTTGTTTACCCCCATTAACATAAGAGCCTCTGTACGGGCCTCTTCTGTCTGTGGTACATGCATATTCATCTCATCACCATCAAAGTCTGCATTGTAAGGGTTGCAAACTGACTCATTGAATCGCAGAGTGCGCCAAGGCATTATCCTTGCCTGAAGACAACATATAAATGATGAAGCAGTCAATAACATTGAACTTTATTTTTATAATGTAGAATAAAAACTAAACCTGGTGAAAGGATTAGGAACTCATATTGTCCGTCATATCAGATAGATCCGTAGTTATGATTTAATCTTACATTTTTAGCTTTTAAAAGGTAATGAATCTCACTCTCTTCATCCACATAATATATATAATAATTACATAGAAAAATTAAAAGATCACGATGTAATGTAAATGCGTTGTTCAATTATCATATACTAAACTAAATGTACTTTTATGATACTTCATATAAGATCCATACAGAAAATATTTGCACGCAGAAATTGAAACACCATATTTAGCATTGATCAAGTTTGTATTTAACATGTTTTTTTAACTCATCATACAATATCAGTAAGCCCCCTGAAGGTTTCAGTCAGAAAAGCAAACTTTCTTCCATAGAAAATATCATAAAGATAACTTTAATTTGATATAGTATACGCGAATAACAGATGTAAATAAAAGTATAATCAGTTGAAAAACTATGCATAATTTATATATAGAATGCAGAGACAAACGAGTGAAATAGAATGACCTAATTAATACAGTGCCCTTTGAAGAGTTTTTTACCACCTAAATTACAGTAGTGTCAGTGTTATTTGGACTTGTTTTAAATCACACATCTAGTGACATGATATATAGGATCCAGTCATTTCCTTGTTATTCATTAGTAGTGGTAATTTCCATATAAACCCATCCCTATGTTGTGTGTGTGTGGTGTGTATCATTTACAGTAGGTACCCGATGGCTCATAATTGACATCCGATGCAAACTTGGCTGTCTATTAAATAGAACAATGTCTCCATCTTCAAGATGACGATGGACAATGCACCCATAGCTCAACCTATCTGCATGAAGTCTTCTAGCAGGATATATCAATGATCTGCCAGGAAAACCAATGACTGAGAGTTAATATTCCCCAAGAAAGAAGTAAAGAGATTTATAAAAGAAAAAGGAGAGAATGGTTGAACTCCACAACCAACAAACACTTACATCTCATGACCATCAGGTGTCCTGATAAACCTAGCGCCAGGATATTTGTTAGGGCCATTACGAACGCATTGCCGTAATTTCTCAATATTATGATGTGTGACACGTTCAGGATATGTCAAAATCCGAGCCATTAATATAGGAATAGCAACCTGTCAGTGAAAAACTCGTCAAAATAAAGTGCAGTAGCTTCAACTTGACAGGTAGATAGTTAAAATATTTCGACCTCAGTAATTTTCAAGTTTGGATCAGGAGAAATAACAGTCCTGCCAGTAAACTCTACACGCTTCCCTGATAAATTGCCACGAAATCTTCCCTGCTTTCCTTTAAGGCGCTGAATAAAACCACTCAATGGCCTAGACTTATCTTGCTGCATGGGTAATCCACGAACATCACTGTTGATATATTGTGCAACCTCTATCTGCAGATCCTCCCAGCTAGCCTAGTCCAACATTTCATGAAAGCACTATGTAAGAAAAAGTGCTTCAAAAATGAACTATTTCAGAATAAACCAAATCAGCATGGTGCATTAATACAATCAATCTGACATATATACCTACCATTAATAGAGTATTAGTCTAACAGCACTCACCTAGGCATAGAAATCCAT
>AYJT01058388.1:0-14389 GCA_001278415.1 Ocimum tenuiflorum | reverse complement strand
GACATTTAATTATTTAAAATCCACGTGGCTTGATATAATTGACGGTGAATTTTCCGGCATCTACAGTACAATATTACAGTAAACTCACCCTAATGTCATTCCATAGACTCGTCGAACTCTTGACCTCAAATCCTTCAATCTTAACAATGTACAATCAATAATAAAACACTGATCTTCAAATTATCATTTGCTCTTGTTACACAAAAATAACATTATCTACAAATTCGTTGTGGGCACAAAGTACTTCACTAGCAAAATTCTAAAAATTTATCGAACTTCAATAGTCCATTGTAATCACTGATCAAGTAATATACATTGAGCAAGTAAAAGATAAAATACTTAAACAATTGTTTGTGCTTTTAGGCTCTGTTTGGTATGTATTTGGAACTTTTGTGGAAAAAAACATAAACAAAAATAGAGCCGTATTGAACTATCCTCCGCTCACAAACCCTATGCCACGCCCGTTGTTGCCACCACCATCGTCCATCGTCACTTCTCTCAGAACCGCCCTTTCTGGCCTGCTAAGGTTCGTTTGTTTGTTTTTTTTTTCTTTTGTTTTAAAAATCAGAATGCTAAACTCGTTTATGATTAAGTGTAATTTATATATATATATATATGAAGTAATTAGCATTTAGCAATCAGACTAAATCATAATTTATGAGGATCTTAAGATGTCTAATTTTGCCTTCTTTTAAATCTAAGACGACAGTAGCGTCCAAGTATATTGTGGCAATCAGACTATGTAACTTTTATGATTCAAAATATAATTACAAAAATTATATGTATTTTTTTGGAATTGCTTTAATAGATTTAAACTGGTTATTCATTATGAACAAAAGGTCAAACTTGCAAGAAATATATAGAAAAAAAATACCAAAATAATCAAGATTTCAAAGATGTGAGACAAAAAAATCCGGCAAAGAGAAGGCGTGGACAAATATAACCGGGGAGGCAATTTTTGAGAGGATTCGAATAGTCGGATGCCAAACCTTGTTGGTGTGGCAATTGTGGTAAAGATTCAAATAGTGGTTATTCGAACCCTTCCCAATTTTTGAAGAGTTGGAATAACCAGCCTCCACACCTTTTTTTTTTTAATTTTGGCATGATGGTTCGAATAGGGGAACCCAAACTCCATTTTTAAATTGTTTTTTTATCTATTTTTAAATTGTTTTTTATCCATTTTTAATGAGTTCGATTTTTTAATGTAATTAAATTTTATTTTATTTTAGTTTTGCAAATTTTAATAGTTTGATGATAGACTCGTACAAATATTTGGATGAAACTTTCAAATTAATGGTAAAAAGACAAATTTAATTATGATAGAATATACGTAATAAATAGAAAAAAAATCAAGTTTGATATTTAGCGTTGTCGCCGCGCTTTTTAGCCTCAGTAATTTTCTTCTTTCGATGTCCCCGACCTTGAAGAAAAATAGGTTGGTAAGACTCCACACCAGCCGCATCTCATACAAATTCAGCCGCATCTCCTACAAATCCAATACAATCAGTTAGAAAAAAAAATTGGCATTAATATATACAAAAAAAACATAAAAAAAGGCCTCCAGATGTCAATGGATCATCAAGGTAGAAGGGGCAGGGATGGAGGCAAGGGAAGAAATAACTGCACACGTTGCAATAATCCAGCTCATAATGCCACTAATTGTCCTCTGTTTCATCCACCATCAAACAGAGTTTCAATTGACCGTATCTACAACAATGATGGTCAGCACGATGGGGACAACGACTCCGACGAATCCAAGTTATTTTAGTTTATAAAAAAATTTTCTTTTATATTGTATTAATTGTCCGCCACCGTTATTTGAACAAATATACCTCTTTTAGGTTATTTTTGTAAATTTAGGTAATTAATTTTATTTAATATTAGGATATATTTTCTAATTTTTCATATAGTTTATCTATTTATATAAATTTTCTTTTCAATTAAAAAAAAATGAGTTTGAAAGGAAAAAAAAGGGGTTTGATTCACCAGTATTGGACCCCCCTCCAAAAAAAAATAATAAAAGAGTTTGGATGATGACTATTCGAACATTGTGAAAAAGAAGAGTTTGATTTGGGGCTATTTGAACCATTTTGCCATATCAGTAGGGTTCAAAAACCCCCCATACCAAACGTTGAATTAAAAAGAAGAGTTTGGATTGAGGGTATTCGAACACTTTTACCACATCAGCAGGGTTTGAATACCCCCAAACCGAAATGGACATTTTTTTCCACGAATGAATTTCTTAGATTTATGCATCCACATCCTCGATTTTATGGTTAAAAATTTCTTTCACCCAAATCTATAGGCTCCATTTGATTTTGTCTTTTTCTTTCTTCTAAAATTCCACATTTTTTCAGAAAGAAATAATTTTCTCTAAAATAAATTTAAAATTCTATCCGGTTACTTTTTATCTCTCATTGACTAAAAAAAATATTTAAACAAATGATTTCTCGTAACTTTGTTGAGTTAATTCACTTTTTTAGGATATAAATCAAGTGAAGCTTTAAATACATAAAATATATTTTTATTACAATAAATCCACCACTACCATGTTGTCCTTACATAAATTCGAACCATTAACTTTGAGAAATGTGTTTTTCATTGCACCCCGAAGGGGTGGATTAATTGCACTATTAAAGGACTTTGAACCATGTCAAAACTTGATCACAACTATGCCATTTTTTATTTTTTTTTTGAAGCGAATGCCATTCAATTTTTGAAAATCTAGGTATTTGAGTCATTTTTATCATTCACATGCGAAACCTATATCTCAAACTGGTTTTAGATTTTGACAATTTTTGGACACACATAATTAATGGCTCTAAAAAATGAAATTGAGGTCCCCATTTGATTTGAGTTGACATTGTGAAATGTAATGA
Source organism: Ocimum tenuiflorum (assembly GCA_001278415.1). NCBI lineage: Eukaryota > Viridiplantae > Streptophyta > Magnoliopsida > Lamiales > Lamiaceae > Ocimum > Ocimum tenuiflorum. Next base: position 11,510 of record AYJT01058388.1, on the reverse strand, counting down.
AGAAAAGGCCATTTCTGGCAAATTGGACAACAGCGTACTATCATAAATAATTGCTGACAAATAATTTCTAATTCCACATCTCTTATTTATTTGTCCTAACTTTCATTTAATTCTATGAGTTTCACTGTTTTCGTGTGTTAACTTGGGTGGTCCCATTTGCTTTTCTCAAAACTCAGTGGATTGGTTTTTGGATTTGGATGTTGTACAACTAGTCTATGTTTGTTTATGAGGTGTGTTTTATTTTTATTTTTATTTTTTTGTACATGTAACTTATATAACATTCACTAAAAAAAAAAAAACCTATATAATATGAGATGGTTTTGCGTGGGATCTCATGACAAAGTCTAGTTTATTTAATAGATTTCTATTATGGCTGTTTATTTTATAAATCATCGTGTTTGTTTAGTAATTATAGCTCATGCATTGCACTTGTACAATGCATCATAAACTACACTTAAACAGCCATCAAACTCCTTGATAATTATATCTTAACGCGTATTATATAAATAATTTTAGTTTTTATTTGAATTAAAAATAAAATCGGGCTCTAAGTTTCAATCTTTTCTTACAAAGTATGAGCTGCGTTAAAGTCAGGATAACACTGGTCTACCTTCAGAACTAAATTATTACATTGGTAAATTTGTATGTCGTCGTTCTAGTTTGTTGACTATGAGTATAAGTATGTGGGTATTATTTTGTTTCAGATATTTATATAATCGGGTTTTTGGTCATGCTGACAAGTATTTCCTCTAGTTAAATTATTTTTTTGTTCATATATATGAGATATTTCATTAGAGTTACTTGTTGTTTTCAATTAGAAATACCGTAAAAATGTCTCTTCATGAGGGAAAATAAGAGAAAAATGAAAACCAATGACATACCTTAAAAATCAAAATTTTTTTAGTATACCTTAAAATTTTTCTTTTGTTGCACAATGCATGACAACTGTACTTGTTGCGCATCAATTTTTTTTTTTTTTAGTTATTGCCACAACACAAAACTGTTGCTCTTTCATATAATTGTATAAATTGTACTCTTGCATGATCAGTGTAATTTGAACATTTTTCAAAAATAAAAAATTTGGGCTAAAATACTTATATTATAAGTTTGAGTATGTATAGCATTTTTTTAGTTGGGATGAGGAAGTGGAGATTTAAAATCTAAATCTAGACCTCATTTCTCATTTAAAGGTCTTTATATATGATTTCGACCACTTTGGTGTTCCCGAAGGAACATTATATACAACATCTTAAATATTCTAAGGTAATGAAGTAAAAAAGTTGACTCGTTATTTTTACAAACTCACACTTGAAATTACCTGGAAGGCAATAAAACCGAAATCAATTAAAATAGTACAATCAACCGACTTTTGCTAACAAAACATTGAAATATATGATTTTTACATGTAATTATTATTTTTAATATTTCCCTATGTGTCATATTCTCATTAATTGCTCCTCCCGTTTTATTACCAAGATAATTTAATACATATTTAATCAACTAAAACTAGGGGTTGAATGATTGGAATTATGTTTAAATTATTGTAATTATTGTAAATTAAATTATTAGAGCTCGACTTATTGCGATTTTGCTATATATTGTAGATCTTTGACAGTGGTTATCTTGGACTCACCACAAGAAAAAAGGACCTAAATGTTGTAGCTATTAGGAAGAAACCTAGAAACTAGGCTGAGGTTGTTAATTCATTTTCTTCTGCAGCTCGGTTTGATTTTGTTTCTCAGGTGCACTTTATTTTCTTAAAAAAAAAATCTCTAGAAGTAAATTTAAAATTTATTTTTATTTTTTCACGCTCCTAAACTTTCTTTTAAGATATTTTACTTTCTTAAGATACACATCGCACTAACTATTTTTTTTGCGCTGTTAAACCTTTTATGTGGAAGGCTGCAACAAGTTTCCATTGAATAGTTAATATCATCCAGGGAAAAAAACTATTTGTGGCATGTATTATGTCGAAGGTGTCATATTTTAAAATATTTTTAAGTATCATATTTTAAAATATTTTTTTCGAAAACATGTGTCGTGTCAAATATATCATATTTTACTAGGCATTTGTTAAAGGAAGAAGTTTTAGCATCGAAAAATACTCACTCTAAGTCACCTACAAAACATGCACTTGACTTGTTATGAAGATTATATTAAATGTACGCTGTCAATGAAAATTTTTTATCAATGTAATGCCCAAAGCCATGCACTACATAACAATGTAAGACATGTTTATGGCACTACCAATCTATGATTTAAATAATTTTAAACTATCAATCCGGGACAATAAATTCGTGAATTTGAATCATATATATTTTTGTTTTTAGATTATTAATTAATTCACAAAATTATGATCTATAGCGCGCAATTTGCAAAACAACTATAAATAAATAAAGAAATGACTTTTCGTAAGACACCGGAATGACACATTATCATCTCAAGCATTAAACCTAACTCATCTTTTTTCTAAAAAAAAAAACCCAACTCATCTGCCTGAAAATAAGTTAATTATAAAAGTATACATTCTCGTACGAAGCGAACTGAAAGTCGTGATTTTGTTAGTTTTTTTTTCTTTTTTGTAATTTTACAAAAAAGAAAATACTAGATTGCAGCTTGAATTTTCAAGGAATTATTATTATAATGAATATAGCCGATTTCATCATCGATGGAAAGATAGAAGCAATAATTTTAGGATTTATCGCATTAATATTTAAATACACAATATTGGGAGGAACATATTTCATATTTCAATGGATTTCCATAAAGTAGACCGCATGAATTCTTTAAAATAGTGATCCTATTTTAATATTCTTCTTGTTAATCAAAAAAATTTCTTTAATAATATTATACGAACGAGGTGTTGCAACTCGGAGAATCCTATGCATTTTAAAATTTGAGGGGGAGGCGGGACCCGCCGAAAACCGAATTAAACCGTTTAAGGGCAGTTTAGGAATTTAGCAGTTTGGAGCCGCGCCGGAATTTCAGTGTGTGAGAGGACAGGGTGGAGTAACCCGAGGCGAAGCTCAGAACCCGATGACGAGTTTGCCCCTCTGAATAAGGACACGCAATTTATACCCCCTTTCCGCAATCTGACAACACAATCCCCATTCCCTATAACCTTATTATTCAAATTTTGAAAAATTCACATTATATTTTAAAAACTGAATCTAGTTGTCTGTCAATAAATGTCGCGGACCAATCACATTTTATGGAAGCTTTTTCTGAAAATGATTTAACATTTGAGCGATGAATCTTGAGTAAGGCTTGCAATTCATTCTATTATCGTATTACTTTATTTATAATTTAAAAATAGTTCTTCCATGTACTCGAATAAATTCTTTTTTTATTTCTTTGAAAGGAAAATAAAACTTCATTAATTTAATCCTCCACGCAAGATTACAGATCCAAGGGAAAAAATACTCCTTTACAAGCCAAGCTCATTGCTAGAAGCTCCAAAATGAACAATATTACGAGCAAGATTATTAACCCTCGTTCCCATGTGATGGAATGAGATTATCACGTCCTCGAGGTCTTCCGAAAGGTCTGTCAAACATGCGATTCTCTCAAAGCAATTCATGGATGGTCAGGATCGGCAAACAAGGCAACCGGAAAGTAGTTGCCCTTGGTGGCCAAGCCGATCCGTAGATCACAGTGAGCACTTCTGTCTCCACAACTGAGTTCAGCTTGCACACAGACTTGGCAAGAGCTGATAGAATCTTCCCGTTTGTGGTCATGAACAACCGCTCCAACGCCATAAATTCCCAGTTGATCATTGACGCAAGCATCAATATCCACTCTGACCGTTCCCCTATTCAATTTCCTCCAAGATTAACAATCTTATTTGACCCCATATACTAAAGATTTTTTTATTATAATTTATGTTATCATATTATCAGTATTCAATTCGGATCCATTAGATCAGATGATCAGACCTAATAAAAAATTTGTATCCCAATTAAATCGGTTCGATTAGTGCTCAACACTAGCCCTTTATCATCACGAAGATTAATATCAATTTATTTGTCCATGTATAAAATTTTCATATTCTTATCGTGTGTCAGTCCACATCTAAAGCCAATTAGGTTTAGAGTGATTTTAAATGCAGCTATCGAATTTCTAATACAACCACCTATATTTCTAAAAATTAAAATTATCATCTAATTTTACTTTTTTATTCTTGCACCCCCCAACATAAAATTCCACGTACAAAAAATTAGAATTCTCTGCGCAAGTCACGATGAAACCATATTTCATTAACAAGGTTGGTAGTTTTCAAACTCTTCAATTAACCAGGTCGAAAATATCCTCATACTAATCTCATATCTCAAAGTTTTGCGATTGAGAAATGGACCGTGGGGTAAGAGCATTTCCAACCCACACCCAAACCTAAACGCAAACAAAAAATTTGCAGTTTTTCGGCCTCCAACCTACACCCAAACCTAAACGCAAAATGAATTTCCTCTCTCATCCGAACGCAAATTTGCGTTTGCACGATAGCAAATGCATTTTAAAAAAAAAATTGCAAACTGACCCCTATTAGTTTAATGAATTATATTTTACCTATTTTTTATTTGATTTGTTTTATTTATTTTAGTTTCTACAATTAATTTTTATTTAGTGTGTCTTGGTGCAATTTTATTTTTAGTTATTTTATTTGTTTAGTGTATTATAATAAATTGTTTATTGTATTTTCATTTATTGGTTATAGATATAAATGCACAATTAAAAATATTTTGCATTTACAATAATTAATTATTTCATAATAATTTAACTTGTTTGAAATTAACAAAAGATATAATATTTTGCACTTATTGATGATTTATTGTTTCATCATAATTTAGTTAGTTTCGAAATTAAAAAAGGGTGCGAATTGTAAATTTAACAAATATATTGATAGTAACTTGAAAAGTATAAAAAACAGTGAGAAGGGGAATATACTGAGAATATTCTTTTGAGTTTGAGTTTGGTGTGATAGTTAAAGATGAATTACTGTTTGGTTGAACATTTACTGCATTTTTTGTTTGAGTTTTGTGTAATGAGTTGGAGATGGCCCAAGGGAAACCAATAAAATTGAAGTACAACCTTCCTCTACCACTAGGCTCGTCGCCGGAGACGGCGGAGACCATCACCAAACTAAGCTCTACTCGGTCTTAGCTCCCTGTGGCTTTCGCGTGAAGACATGGGCTTTTCGATGGCAAGCCATTAAGAAAAGTAGAGTTGATTTCACGAGAAACTAATGGAGAATAAGACTTTGGTGAAGGGACAACAAAGGCCGTCGCCGCCTCCATTCATTTTCCCGGCTGGAGATTAGTTGAATGCTCATTTGAATGTTGTGAATAAATATTTAACGATTACAATTAGGGGTATAATCGAATCGAGTCGAACCGAGTAATTGGGTGTTCGAGCTCGGTTCGAACTCGCTTAAATTTTTTTTCGAGCTCAAGCTCAGCTCATAAAAAATTATTCGAGCTAGAACTCGAGCTCGTGAGCTCGTTCGATTTGAAATCGAGCTCGAGCTCGTGTTCGAGATCGACAACATAATTATTCACAATTTATCAACATTTATAGAGACACGTGGCTGCATATTTTTTATTTTTCGCCGATATTGGACACCAAGTTTTCGAGCTCGAGCTCATACATGTTTGCGAACCTGACGAACCGAACACCTAAAGCTAAAGCTCGGTTTGTGAAAATTATCGAGCTTGATTTGAGACTTGAACTCGATTCGTTTATTAAACAATCGAGTTTCGAACGAGCTTTTTGCAAGTCGACATTTTTTTGACCGTTGAATGAATTTTGGTCTTGGAGGTTTAGTCCTGACACGTGAAATTGTAAAAGTTGGAGATTCCTAATTGGAATTTCCTGTAGGTTTTTCTTTCTTCTTTTTAAAGGGATTTGTGTGGATGGCAAAAAGTTTACATGTTAAATTGAGTAGATTTCCAGAAAAAAATTTAGCTTGATTCAAGACATTTTCGAACCTAACAGTGAAGATTGTGTGAGGGAAGGGGATGCGTTGAAGATATTCGGTGTGAATATATATATTTTTTTCTTTTGATAATATATTATCTTAGGGGTTATGAGGACTTTATTGTAAAAAATTGAACATTAACATTATTTTTTAAAAATAAGAATGGTTGCATTGAGACATTTCGTGACTGCATTTAGAATTATACTTAAATTTAACAATTATCTAATGATCACCGTAAAGATTATGTCAGATTATTTGTCATGCTTAAAAATTTTCATATCCTTATAATGTTATCGGTCCACGTCCGAAACGAATAAGATTTAACCATTATCTGTTATCATCATGAAACTTTATTTCAAATTATTACGCAAATTAGGTAATTGTCGTATGTACTTTTAAATGTGGTTTTGAATTATTTTTCACTCATTTAGAATAAGATTGTTTGTCTCGAATGGGATTATATGTTATTCTTCAATTAAATGTTCTTTTCCTTCTTTTTATCAAGTGAAAAACTTCAGTATAGAATATTTCACTATAAAACTAACTCGTATACTCATACCCGATGAGTTTGATTTATTTGATTAATTATATTGTCTGTATTTGCATCTATTTTAAATTCATTGGCAGCAATCAAAATTAAACCACAACTACTTGCATCCGGAATCATTAATCGCGCAGTACAAATAGTATTGTTTTTTTTTTTTTGAGAGGAACAATAGAGCTTGGGAATTAGGTGATATTTGGTTTAACTATCGGAAAAATCACTATGAATATATGTTTGATAGTAGAGGGATATGATTATGGGTTTGAGAATGAAACCCACCAAGTTAAAAAGGTTTGGTTAATTCCCAAATATCAATTCCAAAATTACCAACCAAACAACTTGTTTTGAGTTTTATTCAATTCTCCATTCCAAACTCACCCATCAAACTCCAGCTTAGTTTTATATATCACCGAGCTGTCATAAGTAAACAAAAATTATATAAAATTCCGACATGTCATTTCCCCATTTGATTTCTCCAATATAATTACTATTTATTATTCTTTATGTTATATAAGGTAATAATCATGCCAATTGAGATACATTATATGGCTCTTACCATGATATTGGGGACTGTGCATATATCGTGCAATATCGTAAATATTCATATTTTTACATAAGTGATCATTTTGATGGATTGTTGATTTAGTGCCTGGGATTTGGAAACTTCTAATTAGATCGAGCATTATTTCAAATAATCTTTAGATTGAGAAAATGAGATTGTGATTTATAAAAAAGAGGAATCTAATGATATTGGAAACAATTTCATTTGCGTAGTGTCATCATAAATAAGTAAATGAATTTGAAATTTCATATACCTTTAAATCAAATGTTATTGTAATAAAATGTGTTTGCACAGTTGTATGAGATTTATTCAATGACAAAAACTTGCATTAGATCGCATAAATTAGAGAGTTCATTTTCACCAAACCAAACCCACACTCGTCCTGGAATATTCCAAACCTAAACCCATATTCGTCGTGAACTAAATTCAAACCGCTTAAATGATTTAGACGGTATGACAAGAGACTTCTCATACACTATTTAATTGAGAATCTAATTTAATAAAATTTATTTAGCACATGGAAAGTAATGAATGTGGATTAACGTCGTTGTAATAATAAAAAGTAAATAAGAAAAAAGAATTTATATAATCCGGTTTCATAATTTAAAAGGCAGGCTCCAAATGGAAACTGCACAAGGGTAAATTAGTCAGTTACTGTAAAACTTTCCCGGAGCTCTTATTTGGATCCTCCATATTAGTCAAAATTACCCCACCATTCAAATTTCCGGATCCTCCTCGCCTCGCCGCTCTCTCTCTCTCTCGAATCTCTGTCAAAACAAAATATACACACAAGCTCCTGTCTCTATCGTACGCACCACAAACAAATCCACATTTCAATTCTCTCTCGCACTTCGAGAATTCCCAACTTCAAGTTTCTCTCTCTCTCTCAATCTCTGTCTCCACAGGAGCTGGGGAGCATTTGTTTTGTGCGCAGCAATTTCGGAAAATGGAAGAAGAAATGGTGGATGATGCCGCTAATGTGGAGGACTTGGATTGCATTTTCACTGTGTACGAGATTGATTTGGACTACGAGTTCGATGCCGCTCGATTCTTCGACTTTGAGCTGGAGGAGTCACCTGAAGACGCTCGCCGAGCTGAGCTCTGGTTCGATTCCGCCGGAAGTTACCCTCCGTCTCGTAATATTCTCCGAACTAAACTTCTTCTCTGCGTATAATTCTAAAAAAAAAACTTTTCTGCATATTGCCTTTTTTGGATGCTATAAATGCTGTTTTTTTTTTTAAGTTTCGTATTATAGTTGAAGCCGAGCCTTCCGTTTGTATGCATGTGCCTGTATTTAGATTTTCAGCCTTTCATTTGCAAGAGTGCTGAGTATAATATTTAGAGATTAAAATACTGAGAGAGTCGTTGCAATGGTGCTGAATTGACTGCGATAAGTGATTACTCCGACATCTGTGTGTTATGTTAAATGTTCCATATTGACTGGAGAAAGTGGCGTAGGGCACTTTGTAAGATCATAGATTTCTCTCCCTTTACAAGGGTTTTGTAAGGGTGAGTTAGCCCGATATCCATTTTAAATATGATATCAGAGACAACCCAATTGTGACCACTTGCACGATGATGGGTTCTAATAAGTGACATAGTTTCATACCAAGCGAGAGGAGGCGTGGTAAATGCTCACATTGGATGGAGAAAGTGGCACTAGCCACTTTTGTAAGATGAGGGTTTTACTCGCTCTTCAAGCTGGTTATCTCAGTGTAAACTAGGCCCTGAGCTGTTTCTAATGTATTTAGTTTCAATGTTTGAAATTTGGATTCGCTCAATTTTTCTGGTTTTGAATCTGTTAAAAGCGTTTGTTTGAGCTTTGTAATGCTTAACATCTCATTTTAGGATTTGGGTGGTGTGATAGTACAATGATTGTTTGAAGTAATAAAACAGAAGGATTTTGACAGGCCTGTTCTAATAAGTTTGAAGTCCAAAAACATATGCCGAAGTGCATCAGAATAATTTGTTTTATGATATGGATTGATGTCAATAGATTGTTGACTAAGCAGAAAATGTTGGTTTATTGCTGTTTTCTGTTTACCAATTTTTGTTTGTTAGCCCTTGTTCAATACAGATCATGGTCTTATTCTCTTGCTTTTTCTAGATTCTCTGAACTGAATATTGCGGTTCTCCTCTTTCAGCTTTCGTGGAAAATCTAGTACCAGGAGAAGAGATATTGGTGGGAAATATAAATATCTCCCCCAAGTCTAAAGGTGTGGAGAGAATTTTGTCTGAGAGTGACTCTGACATTGATGAAGATCATGAAATTATGGAGATGAACTCAGGTATGACCCCATTAATATTAGAAAAGTTCATTTTTTAAAAAAAAATTGTGACAATTGTATCCATAAATTGTGACAATTGTATCCATCACTATACATTTAAGAAGGCGACCATAGGTGTGGTTAATTCCATCTGTGTGGCTTACAAGTATTATGCCTATAAAACCTATTCAATTCATAAACTTGCCAATATCGAATTTTTTCATGAAAGAAGCATCAGATTGTTTGAGGCAAGAGTGCGGCTTTTTCTTTCCCAAACAGATCCTATTCAGTACATGCATCAAATGCTTGACTGATCCCAAATAACGTTGTCATGGATCTCTACTCTGAGTTTTGGCCACTCAAGCTGGTAAAAGGACGAGGATTAGGAATCTGTGAGGATAAATAGTCTTTGGTATATAAAGGTTTATCTTTTTGAGTTGGATACCAGACTTTCATATGATGTAATGAGAACAATTAGCTTGAAACATGATAATGGAGGTCAGCCAGTTCAATATTAAGATTGCAGATAGGGGACCTGATGAATGATTTGAGGATCTGAAATTGTAAATTAGTAGCGGTGCTTACTAATTTTAAAGGGCTATTCTATATTTTTGTGGTTCCATGCGGTGTCAATAATGCAAATCTGTTTGGAGATGTATGTGTACTATTAGTTTTACTTTCAACTAATCTTTTCACATGTAACTTATAATAGATGTTTTATGTTTCATTTTTTTAACTGTATATTTGATCTTACATTGCACATCAAGCATAATGTTACTGACTGCGTAATCACAATATGGTCCAAAGGATGCATCACCTGAATTCACATTTTTGTACAATGTCTTCTTATAGATGAAGAAGGGAAAGATAAGGGAATTTCTTGCAGTGTACATTTTGACAGCCAACAAAAGTTTCATAATCGATCCCAAAATTTACCCTCAGGTTTGTTCAATTCTTATATTGAAACTGTTCCACCAAAGTTCTCTACACCTTAATTCTCTGTTGTTTAATTCACATTAGTTTATTCACTGTTGTAGATCCTTTTTAGTATGCATGATCTTCACATTTGGGTTTTATGTTTTTGATACTGTTATGAATTTTCTCTCTTTTATCTGCACAGGATTAACCTTTTATAATCACATGGCAAACACTGTAAAGTCTGAAACTCGTAAGCCATCCATGAAACCCACTTTTCCAAGGGTTTCTACTTTTATGAAGCCAACAGCGAGTCAATTAGCCAAACAGAATCGTCCTTTCCAGGCTGGTTATTCTAGGTGATTATTTTCTTTGATTCTATGTATTAGGTAAATTTCAGTGGAGGATTTACTCGAGTATGTTTATGGTCTTGTTGTATTCAAGGGGGTGGGGGTTGAGTTTACTTTGTTCGAATGTGATTTTTAGTTAACGAAGGAAGCGTTTCAGATGACTAGAGATAACTTAAGATATGCTTTGGCGAGACCTTGGTTTATTCAGCATTTACAATTAGAAAATCAATCAACGTCTTGAGATATATAGACTACCATCAAAAAGTAACTTATTATCTATAAATGTATGCTATGATAGGTCAAATATACCAGACTTTGAGAAGGCATCTAAAAGCTCAGCTACTGGCTGTGTGATTGAAAATCAAGCTGCCAAAAGACAAAAGCTTGAAGGTGGCCTCCTGCGGAAAGTACGTATTGTCTATTTTCATCTCTTTATTTTTAAGCTTTTCTCATGACATGCATTACATGAATTGTTCAATCAGTTACTAAGCTGTTGGCCACTTGTATTCCTTGAATCATTTGACTTGATTTATTATAGTTTCAATCATTCGACTTGATTTATTCTAGTATATATGTGCGTGGTTGTTTTGGTGAGACCAGTTCAAAGCTTCTGGGTGGGATAGTGAGTATGAATATTGTACATTCTCTCTTAGTACTGAGTTTTGTCACTCTATGACCAGGTTGTGGGGATTGTTCAGCTCCAGCAGACTAATTTTGTTCACAAGGTGCCCAAACGGGTATGTCATTTACGTCTCGAAGCAAATCCTCTCCATCTTAGAGAGTCAATCTGAATAGCACGCAGAAAAGTTTGGAAGTGTAACCCACAACAACAATATGGTTTATGCTGCATATTTTTCTGAAATTGTTTCTGCTATTGATTATGGCAGAAGCAATCTAAAGG